>PVKS010021636.1:0-34882 GCA_004027875.1 Aplodontia rufa | reverse complement strand
TCGAGGGTAAATGGATGGTTATGGAAGAGATCATGATGAGTAAAATCAGCTTAACCCAGAGATCTAAGGGTCGATTGTCTCCACTCATAGGTGGAGGTGGGGACTAGACCCTGGACAATGAGAAAGTTGGTCTAGAAACATGAGTTAAATTCAGATAAGATGTAATGCTTTACAATTTAATACTATTTTTAGAGTTATAGTGGGAAGGGGAAGGGAGGGATAAGGGAGGGTAATTGGGGGGGGACACTCCTGGGGATAGTTGCAATGTCCAGAATATATACACATCTTATACACATTTTATATTGTTTTTTTAAAATCTTGTATGGTTGCTCAAAAATAAAAAAATTTTAAAAAAATCATCATTGGGGGCTGAGGATGTAACTTAGTGGCAGAGTAACTGCTTTGCATGTGCAGAACTCTGGGTTCAATCAATCCCAGCACCACTAAAAAAAAAAAAAAGAAGAAGAAGAAGAATAAAAAGGAAAAATACCATTTTTCCACTATTGATAGTAATGATATAATTTTTAAAGATAACAAATTTGAGTAAACTTGTGGAAAACAACATATTTATAAAAGTTAAAATTATCTGCCAGAAAACAAACTTTAACTAAGTTGTTAAAGATCACCAGTATCAATGTTAGTTCTGCAATACTTGTGCCAAAAATATTTGATATTAACTTTAAACATGAATTAAAATAGTCAAACACAAACTGAGATTCATTATGTATTTCTAGTTCTCCTTGAAGATGTCAATGTCATAAAGATAATGCAATGCTGACAAATTATTCCAGTAAAGATTAAAGAATCAACACAATTAATTTATTCTTGGATTTATTTCCAGAATAGAAACAAAAATTATAAATCATATTATTAGAAAACTAGCAAATATAGCAAATAGAGAAATAAGGTATTATATCAACATTAAATATCCCAATTAAGTTGTTCAAGAGTGACTATATAGCAGGATGTCCTTTTCTGTGGAAGATGAGTGCATATGCGTTTACTTTTCAAGGTCATACTACCAATAATTCTTTCTCAATTGTTTCATACAAAAACAATAGGAAATTATATTGTTTAAATGTGTGCTTGTGTGACTATGTAACAACAACAAATCCCACCATTTGCATCATTACAATGCACCAATAAAAATAAGGAAAATAAAATAAATGACATAGGTGAAGAAAATGTGTTAATGGGTTGACAAGTGGTAGACCTTAGTGAAGAAGTATCAGTGTCCCTGTCCTACTCTAACAATTTCCCCAAAAGTTTAAGATATTTAAATTATTGGAAACAAATATTTTAGAAATGAGGAAAAACCAAAATAAATGGAAAGATATGTAGTTATCCTCCCGTATCCATAGGTTTTTTGATCTGCAGATTCAATCAAATGAATATGAAAAAAAAGTTTTTAATTTGGTTACACTAAACATGTATAGACTATTTTTTCTTACTATTCTCTAAATAACACATTATAGCAAAATTCACAAATCATTTTGATTGTAGTAGATATTATGAGTAACCTAAATATGGTTACAAGTACATGGAGAAGGCTTGGACCAGCAGCTCAGTGGCAGAGAAATTGCCTGGCATGTGCAAGGACTGGGTTTGAACCATAGCACCACATAACACAACTAAGTAGAGGAAAAATAAAAGCAGAGGAAAAAATTTAAAAGTTAACTCTGTCTTTAAAAAAGTGTATATGGGAGAATGCAATTATACTACATATAACTGCTATGCTGTTTTTTTACATCAGGAAGTTGAGCACCCTCTGATTTTAGTATCTCGGGGGGTGGGTGTGTTCTGGGACCAATGCGGCACAGATAATGAGGGAGAGATATATTTTGTGAATATACTGGGAAAATTTGATATAGTAAATACTACATCCTCCAAAAATTGATTTAACAAAATCAGTGCAATTCTAATCTATATCCTAAGAGAGTTTTTGGTAAATATCGACAAGGTCATACTAAAATAAAAATAAAAGGAGCTAAGTATAACTAAGTCAATCTTCAAATTGAACAAGGAAGTGGACTTATTGGATGTCAAGATTAAACATAAAGCTACATTAATTTAAATGGAATAGTTCTGACATGTCTAGATAAACAGAACAATGGAAGAGAATAGAGAATCCAGAAACAATCCACACAAATAAAGATGCTATTTTGTGAAAATGAGCTACCCATCAGTGAAGGAAAGACAAACTTCAATAGACGGAAACAAAATGGTAGTTACATGAGAAAAATAAAACTTCACCTGCTACCTTACACAAAGCATAAACTTGAATCATAGATATGTTATATAGCTAAATATAAAATAAAAAATAACAAAAGGTGAAAACAACAAAATATAATATCTTCATTACTTTGAGGGGGGAAATATTTCACCAAGACACACATACACTAATCATAAAGAAAAAAACTAAAAAGTTGTATTATATTAAATTAAGAATAGCCATTACTCAAAAGATATTATTTTGAGAGTAAAAAGACAAGTTAGGCAGCAATAATATATATTTTTGTTACATATAATCAACACTGAGCTTTCATTCACACTATAAAATGAACTATAGAATAGTAAGAAACTAATCTAACCTACAGTATAAAATAAAAATATTAGGACAGAGACTTGAAGATATATCACAAAAGAGGACAACTGAATGGTCAATACATATGAACATGAAATTGAACCATTGGAAAATATAAATCAAAACAATAATGAGAAGCCACTTCACATACACACAAAATTGGCTAAAATTTAAAAAGACAAATGATACTCAATTTTGGATAGGAAATGAAAAAATTGAAAACCTTCTGTAAAGATATTGTGAGTTAAATTACTACAGCCACTTGGAAAACTATCTGGCATTCTCCCCCAAATTCCGCAACCCTGTCTACTCAAAGAAATGTGTGTGTGTGTGTGTGTGTGTGTGTGTGTATACCCTTCATATTTATGGAAGATTGGTTCCAAACTTCCATGTAGAACCAAAATCCCAGATATTCAAGTCTCTTATATAAAGTGGTGCAGTATTTGTTGCAGATGACCTACACATATCCTCCTGTATAATTTAAATCATCTTATAGTTACACACAATACCTAATACAATATAAATGCTATGTAAAGATGAATCCATAGATGTAGAATTTGTACATATGGAGGGTCAACTTAAATGTGGGCAAAAAAAAATGTAAATACACGAATGAAAGATTGTTCATAGCATCATTATTTTAACAACCAAGCCAAAATCCATCACCATTTGAATCAACATAAATTAGGCTATAGGCATTCCATGAATACTATTCACTAATTAAAATTAAGTATGGCTACTTAAAAAATATGTTTGCATTTCAACATATTGTAGAAAGCAAGAAGAAAAACAAAATATGAAGAAAGGAAAACATACTGTATGGGCTCATGTATTTTAACCTAAAACAAGGACAAAGAAACCCATGGTGTTACAAGTCAGGAGAACTAAAAGTGTACTGTGATAAGAACAGGACATAATGGAAGGGTAGAGAGGAAGAGGTTTGAGAATATTATAGCTCTAGGCCTGGGTCACTCATTGTGCTTATTTGAAAGTCCATCAATTGGATCACAATGATTTATGGAGTTTTCCATTGAACTTTATTGAAAAAATGTATAATAAAGAATAATCTACTAATCAAATCTTTCTTCTACTGTGGCTTAGAGAAAATAAGGGATGATGAGCTCTTTGTGCTGTTAATGTTATTTGGAAAACTGTATTCATTTTTATAGAGAAAACTAAATTATCAGCTGGTAAAAATACAATTCTAGAGTGGTTCATTCCTCTGTAAGCAGTGTCAAACTGGCATGTACTATGGAGTTCAGGTTTCACATAGCCATACTAGGTCTGGTCACCCAGCAGAAATCAGTGAGTACCTGTGTTTCTTGCTGTTACACTGAACTTCTTTAATTACACTAAATGTTTCATCAACTTCTCCATCTGTGAAGACAAAAAGCTGTATAAAGAAAGGAAACACTCATTAATCCTCAATTTCATTGTAAGGTATAAAATTTTGCCATCGAAAAAAATCAACTCTTTCATTCCAGAGACTCCAAGGGTTCTTCAAGCAGATGTGTGCTACCAGTGTTCCTCTGTCAACTCACACCATGTCCTCACAGGTCTGTTGGAAGCACCCGGGCTTTTTAGCTCCTCCCCATGCTAACTTCCTTAGAGATGTTTGGGCACTCCATGAAGACAGTGCCATTGTCCATCACACTGAGTAAAGGGAGAAGAAAAATACCTCATGTCTTTATTTCTGTTTAATATAAAATAGAGTCTTTCAGCTACATACCATGTCTTAAAACTCCTACAGTGAAGCCCAGGACATTGACTTAAGGTCTATTCCATTTCCTACCTGTAGGGGGTGACCAGGGATGGAGGGCTTCTTGTAAATGTTCTGAAGTGGTGCCAAGATTTCAGTTCCCCCTAGGTTCCCGTCCATGTGCTTAACTTTCTCCACTGCCTTCTCCATTGTTTGCTGAGTGTACGTCACACTCTTCCTGAGAGAAACAAAAGCACCAGATTTCATGGTGGCATTCCCATATTGCTCATTTTTGAGAAACTCTCATCAAGTAATCCTACTTGAAATTCCCAAAGCCCAGGTCAATCTTACAGTAACCCCTTTGAAAATCTCATTCCTCCCTTTAAATATTTATTTTCTGGCCTTTTGAGACTTACGGAAAGAATTCCTTATAGGAAGATCCAAATTGATAAACGTTGAAATAACAGCCTATAGGCAAACTCTTCAGTAGCAGAATAAGTGTTTCCTGAGGGTAAGAGAGAATGGGGAGAAATTGAGAGAGAGAGAGAGGATGAGGAGAGCGTGAAAGGACTCTCCCAGATCCTGCCAAGCCAGCTCCTGAGCTTGCAGCCTGCCACTCAGACTTCATGCCACATTATATGCCAAGGCCTCAGAATGGTCACATCAGCTGTTGCTCAGATGGAGAACAGCCTTATACCTCCAAAGGTACCCTACTTTAAGCCCTCAGATTCATCCTCACTTGTCCACATGACTCAGAATAGGAAGTGATTTACCTTGGCTGCCTCTATGCGTGACTGAGACCCAGGCTGGTTGTTCATGGGACACCGCATACTTCCTGAGCAGTCCATGAGGAAGACAAATTCTCCACAGGTCATCGATGCTTCACCTTCAGGAATGTCTGGATAGAAACTCACCATCACAGAAGGATCTCCCATTAAACCATCTATACAAAAAGAATAAAAAGCCTGTGAGAATTAAAAAAAAAAGGGAATTCAAGATTAAACTTCCCATGAATCCAATTATAGTAACCTCAATGGGGAACAGGAAAAAACTTAAATCTAGACTCCTTTGCCTGCCTTTTATGCAGTACTGGCTTGCAAAGGGCTTGGACAAGTAAGATATAAACATATAAAAATATAGGAATAGATCAGTTATGAAAGAGAAGAAAGAGGAGAGAGGTTAGCAGTCACAAACAACAATTATAATGGTGCATTAGATTCAAGTGCTCATTGATGCTCCACAGAAGAAAAGGAAGCCCTGGGATTTATGGTGAACTAAAATAGCTCCATACAAACAAAGGTGTGACAGAGACAAGAAGATACCACCCTGTATGGATAAGAAGTCAAAACATATAGCTGTGATTTTATTTTGAGGTGTGAATGAAAATTCATGCTAGAGTTGAAACATCAGCATTTGAGGGGGAAATGAAATGAAAATGGCTGGGTTATATTGACTCCAGTTTTAAACCTCATGGAATACAAGAACATATGCAATTATATACTATTATCCTATTTTTATAAGCTGATTCCAGAATGGGATTCAGTATGACTATGGTACTTGTTTCAGTTTAAGATCTTATCCATGGGATACTCCACTAATCAATCAGGCTACTTACTGCAGTGGATATTACCCAAAAACATTTGATAGAAGACTAGTTTAAAAAATGGTTTACCCAATCCAGACATCTGGATATATAATGCAAGAGAAGCATTGTTTTGATGGATAAGGTAAATTCCTTTCTGTGACTAGAGACACATGGGTATTAGGGGACTGGCACTGGTACTGTCCTCAAAAGTTAGAAAAGTTAACTGATAATGATGGGAGTTAGTACCTAAGAATTGTTCAGAACACTGATCGATACATGGTAAGCACACATGTATATTTTCTACAATAGTTCTTTCACACTCAAATGATTTTTAATTGCACGAATCTCATTTTCCTTGTTTTCAAGAGATATCTCAAACCTCAGCTCTACCACTTACTATCCTGCTTTCTCATCCGAAAATCAAGGTAATAATATCTACTTAATATGATTGTTTTGTTGGTTAAGTGATATAATACACATTTGGGTGGCCCAACACATATTAGCCTCTCACTAATAATTATACAAATTTATTTCTAAATATTCCATTTTGCTAAAATCTAAAATTTATTTCAAAATTGCATTCTTAATAAACAAATTCATTCTAAATTTGAGAAACAATAATGTATTGTGTTTTCTTCCCGTACTGATATGCTTCCTATGGCCTCATGCTAAAATTTTGTTGTTATTGTTGTTGTTGTTTTAGCAAGCCTGCCACTCAACGATTTCATTTGCTTTTTGTGTGTGTGTTGTGAGCACCAAGTCAACTGAACCAAATATATGACTCCTGAGTGTCCTTGCTTAAAGTGCTGCCCCTGATGTACCCCTATGACCTGCAGAGTGGGTCATGGAGGACAACAGAGAAAATATGTGTGGGACCAAGAGAATACCTTGGGAGGAAAGAGATGAAGATGTCAATCCTTATCTTTAAGATCCAACATTAGGAAAGTGTGGTTTAAAATAATTTTACATAAAGACCAGGTTGCTGCTAGAATATTTCATGGTCACCCAAAAAGGAGCTCATCAATGGGAAAAGAAAAACCATGTAATTAATGTAGAAGGCAGAGCATGCAACTTTGTGGGAGAGAAGCTGGTTGCAGTAAGCCTGGTTGAGTCTGGGAGGCCCATGACCTCAGCATGAGCAGCTGGCAATATTAAAGAATGGTTGGACTACTTAGGTGACCAAAGAATGCCAATTTGCAAACTCAAACGTGAAGCTACCTTGGCCACACATCAGCAATGAAAGCCTGGGCAGGTCTGTGGAAGCCAACTTCAAGGAACTGTCTTCATAGCTGTTGTAGTTGCAGAATCAAAAACCTATCCCCAGTCATGTCACTATGAATTGACTGTCCCCAAGGATGTCTCCATTTCACCCATGTGGAAAAGGTTCTGAATGTCAGTATCTCTTCTGTCATACGTTATTGTCACAGGGGCAACCAAGTGAAGAAGACAAGAAGGCCCAAGAAACAGACTGTCTCAGGTTATTTTACTTTTAATTATAAGGGAAAGCACATATATATTCAAGAAGATTTAGAAAAAAGATAAAATAAAAAGAAACAGTAAGAAACTAAATAAATTGCAAAACTCAGTATTAGAAATTAAGAAACTAAGGCATGTCATAGTCTATTGGAGAGGGACAGTGGTGATTATTGTAAAAGATGAATAAATTAAGGCCAATAGACTTGTCCTGTCCACTTAAAATGGTTGAAATATTAAAATTTCTATTTATATTTATCAAAATGAAAAAAACAAAGAAATAGAGGTAATATTATAAGTGACTGCAATAAATCAACCAATAAATTATTTACTGAATAAAAATATTAGAAACTCAATTTGGGTTAATCTAATCACAATTGCCACTTGTGTATTTCTTGTTCTTTAAGATTTTTTTAACCTAATATATATGTTAGAATATACTGGTAATCTATTGGTATGAGTTACTAGAATTTTATTTCGAATTCTTTGTAGTCCTTTTTTCCAAATTATTTCAATTTTCCGATGTATATTACTTTAGTAATTTCTTAATAACTTATCAAGTTATTGAAGGATGGTGTATTTAATCAGAATTAGACATTAAGATTATTTACTAATACTTGATATTATTAAAATTATTAGTTGAAACATAACCAGTGCATGTTTTTACTTATATTTGTATATACTTCCTTAGGTAAGATTCTAAAAAAGGAATTATCATGAAGAACGTTTAGCTTCACCTATATGGCCAAATTTCTCTCATAAAGGGTGAAAACAAAGTCTTGTGTAAACAATATATAACAGTGTAAAACTCACCATACATTTTGAAAAAGTAAGCATTATTGGATTTGGAAATCTTTCAGATTTGAAAGGGGAAAATGTCACACAGTTATTTGTATTTATAGCTCTCTCAAGACTGATGACTGTCACAGGTATACAACTGGCAGTTTTCCATAGTGAATTTATCTGCTCATATCCTTTACCCAACTTTCTACTCCCATAGTTAAATTTGCCTACAAATCAATACAACAGGATACTCCAAAGATTTACCACTTTACATGTGGTAGTGAAGCTCTTTTAATATTTCACATTGAAATATTCACTTGGTACTTCAGAGAGGAAAATGAAGTGAGGATATTTGAAGGTAATTCAGAAAGTCACGTCCCAGGAGGTGTGCACAAAGAAGAAAGAAAATACCTGGCTTCTTCTCAGGCACCCCCATTTCCACAGCTACACGTGGACTGTGCACCTCACTGTAGTATATCAGGAGTTCCACATCTCTGTCAAACTTGTGTCCTTCAGCCAAGAAAACCTGAGTTGGGGACCAGCAAGGGAGCCAAGTTAGAAACATCACTCTTTGTAGCCTGGAGCTGAGGTCAGAGCTGAGGACCACAAGCTTCTTCCATGCTGGTGAACATGACCAGGAGCAGAGGGAAGAATAGAGAGAAGACACAGGACACTAAGCAGGAGTGAGGAGAGAACACAGTGAATCTCCCTCTGGGTTAACAGGGAAAGTAAAGACCACCCGGGAAGGGTTGGACAAAGTCAAGACCCAAGGAATAGGAATATGGCAACAACAGTCCTCTCTTACTGATTACCTGGGCAGAAGTCTTATCATCTGCAAGGAACTCAACAGGACTCAAGGGGCAGTTGGATTGGACCCTCTGGATGCCATGCTGGGAGCTGATGGTGGCAACCAGGCTGAGTGTGTAGGGCAGGTTCTCCAAAGGGACTGTAGGAGTTTTCATATCAAGGCAACTATCCCCAAGCCGTCCTATAAAAAGTGACCTTAGTTCCATTTACTTTGTAACACATTTTAGCACTTCCACAAATGTAAAGGAAATTCCTCTATTATGCTACCACCAGTATTCAAATGGGGCAGGTACTCACCAGAGAGATGGTATCTAGGATTGAGGATGGCTGGGAGCACGTAGCGCAGGGCCCCATCTGCTTCCAGAGACAGCTCCTGCACATACTTCAGGGTGAGCTCCACCTTTGCCCCAGGCTGGAGGTTCCCCACATTGCAGCAGAAGACATCCCTGGTAAATGAGTCCTCCTCCAATAAGTACGCCTGGTGGCCCTGGGAGATGGCATCCTCGTAGTTGTGTTGGGCCTAAGTGAAATAGGAGAGGCAGGAAAGAAGGGTGACATGAAATGAAGACACAGGGGTCCAGAAAACAAAGACTGTTGGTGAAAGTGATGGGTCTTCTCAAACTCACAGCTATACTCTGAATGCTTCTAATTGATTTGCCATTAAATGATTTTAGGAAAATAGCAATTAAAATGAGTAAGGGAAAAGTATTCAGCACCAGTGTGTGTGTGTGTGTGTGTGTGTGTGTGTGTGTGAAGTTGCTTTTGATAGAGTTTGTGGAGTGTTCATTAAGGCAAAAGGAAGGGAGAAGACATTGTAATCATCCTAGTACCTCCTCCTTGTCCTGTAATTCTGCCACAATTCTCTTCCCATCCACCAAGGCCTCGAAGCTGTAGACAGCAGAGTCTTCATCCATGGGGAATACAAAGGAGGCCTCCAAAGGGACTTTCTCCTCATTCTCATAGTTTAAGGTTGCAGACACACCAGCCACAAATTCATGGATAGACAAGATCACAGAGATGCTCTTCAGTGCCACTGGGGATAGATCAGGGTTCAAGTTCAACAAGCTGTAATAGAGGACTACCTGAAGGCCAGAAATTGGACTATCTACCAAAGACACTAGCTACCAAAGATACAAGAGTCAAAAACCATGCTTACCTGGCTGCTTCTGGAGAGTGATTAGTCCACAGGAGTGCTCCATGCTGACACAGTGTTCTGTGGAAAAGACACATTTTGGGAGACATGCATCCACACACCAGTACATTACGAGCTGCTCTCTGGCACAAGAATACATTCAGAAGGTTAGGGTTTGAGCTATGAAGAAACACAGAGTAGAGAAGGGGATAAAGAATCCAATAACCAGGAATCTTTTAAAAATCATCCCTGGTGGGAGGGCTTTAGGATTCACTAAATGCCCACTAAACAAGTAATCTCTGAAGCCACTTGAGGTTGCTCCAAACACCAAAGCCAAGCATTCAAAAGGATTTTTTTTATTTATTGTTTTAAGAGAGAGAGAGAATCAATTTCTTTGTTTTGTTTTTGTTGTTCATGTGGCTTTCGTTGCTCCAACATCTCATTGTGTACGTGGTGCTGGGGTTTGAACCCACATCCTGGTGCATGCCAGGCAAGTGCCATAATCACTGAGCCACAGCCCTTAAAAATGTTTTGAATACTCCATTCCTTAAGCATATGGAATGAGTGTTAAAATCTTAATCCTCCTTGGACTTCTCTTTCTAAAACTATCCCCATCATACATTTGTATCATATATGAGTTAACACATGTTATGTTCCTACACTGGGGTCTGGCTCATACACAGCTTTTTATTTTCTCACATCGGCATATGTTTTATTATAATTTATTGGTGCATTATAATTAGACACAGTAATGGGATTTGCCATGCCATATTTGAAAATGAACATAATCTGATAAATCTCATTTCCCATTACCTTTCCTTTCCCTTCCCTCCTTCCTCCTCCTGATCCATTTGCTTTATTCTACTAATTTCCCTTTTATTATTATTATTTTAGTGCATTATAATTACACACATGCACACATACACACACCCACATACACACACATACATATGATTCACTGCTGTATGCTCATACATGGACATAACATAATTTGGTAGATTTTGTTCTGCAGTACTTCCCCATGTTCAGCCCTCCACCCTTCCCTCCCGATCCCCTTCCTCTACTCTCTCTTTTATTGATGTGAGGCTCACTTTTTAATTCCTCTTTTTTCCTTCTCCTTAGCTTTCATACATGAGAGGAAAACATTCAGCCCTTGACTTTCTGAGTCTGGCTTATTTCACTTAGCATATTCTCCAGTTCCATCCATTTAGCAGCAAATGACATAATTTCATTCTTCTTTATAGCTGAATAAAACTCCATTGTGTATTTATACCCCATCATTTTTACCTTTCATCAGTTGGTCGGCACCTAGGCAGGTTCCATAATTGGGCTTTTATGAATTGTTACTGCTATAAACATTGGTATGCTTGCATCACTATAGTTTGCTGATTTTAGTCATTTTGGCTACATACCAAGGAGTGGTATAGCTAAGTCATGTGGTGATTTCATTACAAGTGTTTAGAGTCATCTCTATCATGTTTTCCATAGTGGTTGTACTGATTTGCAGTCCCAATGTGCAAGTGTACCTTTTTCTTCACATCGTTACCAATAATTATTGTTATTTATATTCTTGATGACTGCCATTCTAACTGTAGTGAGATGAAATTTCAGCATAGTTTTAATTGCATTTCCTTGACAGCTAAGCCTGTTGAACACTTTTTTCATATATTTGTTGGGCATTTGTATTTCTTTTTTTGAGGAATATCTGTTTAGATCTTTATCTCATTTATTAGACTATTTGGTTTTGTTGTGGGTTGTGGTTTTGTGAGTTCATATTTTATGTACCTCAATTTCCTATTGGAAAAACAGCTAATAAATATTTTCTCCCATTCTTTTCATACTCTTATATGATTTTGTACTTGGAACATCCCAAAGTCTACCAGATGACTTATAGAACTGAGAAAGAAATACAGCTAAGTAGCAGGGCAGAAGTTCAAAAAGGTTTGTACTCTGTTTTAAAACAGGTAGTCCTATATGTATCTCTCAAAGTGGACAAACATTGCATGCGATATGATAATAAGTAAAGGAAGATATTTTATGTATACAGGCTGTGATTTACATGATGATTCCTTAATCCGGAGCAACCTCAGGGGGGCTTGATCCTAGTGCTGGCCCTCATGCCACCAGAGAATGCTCTTGGTCCATTCTACACTGAATCATGCACTAGCTTGCCTCTCCATGTTATTACAAAAGGTGACCTGGGCTGCAAGTTCCAAGACTAGGAAGAATTTAACTCCTTAAGGAGTTCAAGTGGCACTTCCTGCAGTTCAGAGATGCTGAAGAACAATGACACCACACACATGTGCTTATCGGGAGCCAAGGGGCAGATGGGTATATGGAACCCAAACTTTCCTTAAAGGGCCTGCAGGCCAGAAAACAGAGGCTCTTGACAGGGACATTTTCCCTTCTGGAAAAATCACACAAAAGTATTCTGAAACTTTTGTCAGAACTATTTATAGGCCCACAACGTCCATCCATATCACCATTTAAAACACACTTTAGGACTGAGGATGTAGTTCAGAAGAAGAGAACTTGCCTAGCTTGTGCAAGATACTGGGATAGATCAGTTCAACAAAAACAATAAAAAAAATTCCTCCAAAAACCAATGCAATATACATTCTGATCATACATCTGATATCTCTTGTGTTTCCTGTGCATCTAGCCCACAACAACAAATGTGCACCATAAGCCAGTTCCTCATTCCGTATCTGCAATTTTTAGCAATTGAATAAAAGCAACATATTTAAAAACAACTCACATTTTGACAGCAACACAAAGGATGGCAGAGAGTGAGAGAGGAGACCACCCTCAGGAACAGGACTTCCAGGATGACAGTTAAGTGGGGCAGGTAGTAGAGGCTGGGACAGGAAAGAACATCTAATAACATCTGTAGGAAGCTTAAGGCAGGAAACTCACACAGGAGCAAAGCAGCTCAAGGACTGTATCAGGAAATCCAAGATCTCAGCCTGCCCAGTGCTCATCTGGTACATCTGAGAAGACAGGTTGACTAGGGTCCCCCATAAAGAAACAGCCTTTATTTACAGATTCTAAGCCAGGAATAAATCCCTCACTGAGGCAAAGGTGCTGCACCCTCTCTCCACCCTTCCCAGTACAAACAAATAGTTAGGGTCAGAATTAGTTCTGTCTCTCAGGCTGGCACTTCAGAAAGGTATCTAGCAGTTCCTAGGGCAAAGACTGATTATGAGAGCTTACTGAGGTCAAAGCCTTGGATTTGAGGCAACTGGGATGAGAGAGGGATTCTCAGTCAGGTAGCTCTGTCTGGGCTGGACCGGCAGAGCTGTATAAGTCTGAAGCAGAATCAGTCAAAAGCAGGCAGGGAGGGGGAGAAGCAGGAGAGTCCAGTGGACCACACCCTGTAGAAGGGAGAAGCAGAGAACCTGGGCTACAACCAGGAAGAGATTTGGCCTGCAGAGTGGGGATTGCACAGAAGCAGAGAGGTATTTAATCTTTAAATTTCAGTCCCAGATTTTTAGTGCCCTGGCAATTACAAAAGGGACAGCATCAGTCTCTTCAATTTATACAAAAATGGGCTTAAGGGCTACAGTAAATGAGTTGGTTGGAGGCTTAAAGCCACATTTCCATAGTATGAAGTTAACTAAAATTGAGAAAATATCAATGGGTGAGTGGAGGAGGGAGAAAAACGGAGAAAAAGAGAGAGAAGCAAGGGAAAAAGACAGTAGGAAGTGGGATGTGGAGATCATCAAAAGATGGCTAAATTCCCCCTCCAGGCCTTTCCCCAAGATTCCCCTAAGCAGCCAAACATGCAGAAATCCTTGGGAACCCACATCAAGAATAAGTTCCACACTCCTGGAACTTGCCACTAGAACAAACACCAACAGAGCTGAGGACAAGGGAAAGGGAGGCAGAGCTCTCAGGCTTCGGGCGCAGGGGTGGGTTCCTGCCCCAGTGCAGGCTGCTTTTTTACCTACCTTCTCCTGAAGTCCCCAGTGCTCTGAGCTGCTGTAAAGTGAAAGCAACTGCAGAGAAAACTTTCTGGAAGCCCCACCCTCTCCTAGGGATAAGTTGTAAAGTAACAACTATATTACTAAGGGACCTACAGATATTTCTTAAACAAATATTTTAATTTCCTCTTTTTTCTGGGTCTATGTAAAAGCCCTGAACTTGAGAACTTTCGCTTTTTTCATCTGCCTGGTGTCAAAGAAACTATTAGAGGATAAGCACAGGAAAGGAGCTTGTTTTTCAGTTAAAAATGCAGCAACAGTAACTTCAGAACTGGTATCAGAAACTATATATCTCTGTAACAAACTTTACCAAGGACTTGCTGTGTGCTGGCCCTGCTGATAAGAACATTATGGGCCTTGTGTCATCCATTCCTCATCTCTAATTTGAATTCTCTGTCACCAGATTATACCTGGAGCTGGGGTTTGGAACATACAACTACTTTGTTGAGACACAATCCATTTTCTAAACACTATCTTCCAGGCATGGTGACTCCTGTGTGTCTCATCAGGGTGCTAAATGAAGTTTTTGGTCTGACAGTGTAACTAGCTGAGAATATCTGTGCTCATTTTTCTGGCTAAAGGATGCTAGGCATGATTGACTTCCTTACATCCTCTGTATTTCAAGAGGTCCTACTTAATCTGGGACTTAAAGTCATATAAACATAGAGAATCTGTGTGTGACTTTCTTTGATTTTGTTCTGTGTGACATATTCATTCTGCCATTTTTTTTCTCCTTGGGTATTCATTCTTCCATCTGTGAAATGAGGATAGTAGCATTGCTAAATCCCTGGTTTTGTTTTTTAAGATCTAATAAAGTTTAATGGATATGAAAATAAACACAAACACTCATATCCATAATCACGTATGGAAAGCCCCATATAAGAACAAATTCTAGGGGACTGCAGCAGTAGTAGCTCAGCAGTTTCAGCGCTTGCCTGGCAAGCACGAGGACTCGGGTTCAAACCCCAGCACCACGTACACAACTGAGTGTTGGAGCAACTAAGGCCATGTGAAAAACTCAATAAAGTTGTTCCTCTCTTTCTCTGTCTCTCTCACTGTCCCTCTCTCTTAAAAAAAAAAAGAACAAATTCTATTTTGTCATTTTTCTTTACTAAGTTCCAGTTCTACTTATTATTACTACATATGCCAAACTAATTTTGAGAAGTAGTGATCTATTTATCTGAGTAAAGATCATATAGTTTTTTTTTCTCAGCTGTAATTTCACTCTATTGGCTGAAGATTCTGGGCAGCAGTAGAGAGAAGCTGGAAAAGTGAACAGAGTTCATCATCTGTTCTAGCTGGGTTACAAGCACAGAACCAGACATGAAAATCTGGTTGGAAAGAATTGCATCAGGAAACACACTTATGTTGCTGATTATAAATAGCTCCTAAACTCAACACAATAAACAAGTAAACACCTTTATATTTATTAAAGCATAAGTACATTATATTTTGTGTTTGTTCTTATTTGTTTAAACACCATGGATAATTCTACATTTTTTCAGATAAAATATGTAAAGTGTTCAATGATCAAAGTTTTGAAAAGGAAATACTTTCTTTGAGTCAACATGTATTTATTAGGCTTCTACACACAAGGCACCATTTGCACATTGGCATTATTATTGGCAAAAAAACAAGACAGATAGAAATTCTTATCCACCTGGATCTTACAGTGTAAGGGGAGTAAGAATTCAATAAACAAATAAGAAAGAAGAAAATATCCAATACTAAAACTCTTAAAGAAAACAAAATACCATAATGTGCTGCTTAACCATGAGACGTGTTCTGAGATATGCGTCATTAGAAGATTTCTTCATTGTGAGACCAACACAGAGCACACTTACACAGACCTTCCAATCACTTAACATGACCCCTGACACAATCAAGATATGCATTGAACAGAAAATATATGAGGCTACTTCTAGCATAACCAGAAACATTGTTTTACTATAAACTTCTTTTTATAAGTGGTAGGAGTATTCTCTGTAAAAAGAAAAATAAAGAATATAGCACAGTAAATTCATAGCCAATACTTATTAATTTATAGTCATTATCAAGGACTATTAAGGTATATGACTGGCTGTTCAGTAGGCTTTTTTCTAGCAGAATCACCCCATATATGTTACACATTGATATATTGTTCTATGATGCTACTGTGGTTAGGACATCCATTTCACTGGGAAATGGGAATTTTTTTTAAGCTCCATAATACTTTTAAGGGACACCATCATAGATGTGGTTTGATCATTGTTGGAAGGAAACATCTTTATGCAATTACATGAGAGTAGTACAACACAGAACAAATAGAGGCTACTTTAGATGAAGTATCTTCACACAAAAGGCCTTCCTTATGCTTTCACATTGCTGGATACACCCCAATATTAGCCATCACCTCCTTTTGTACTAATAGGCAAACCAGGTGAACCCAAGTCCATGGATATTCAAAATGAAAATATTTTATAGCCTCCCTTAAAGCTGATGTCACCTAGTGATTAAGTTCAGGCCCACGGGAAATAAGAAACCACAAGAGACAGAAAATAGGGAGAAACTGGGAAAAGTGATAGAACAGGTGGCCAAATCCCCAGGATCTCTAAAGAACAAAGGTTCAATGAGATGTCTATGCAAAACAGAAATTATGTGATCAGGTGGGATTCACAAGCTCTTTGATTCCCAATTCCTTGGAGGATTATCTTGATTACTGTGAACTCATTTGTGAAACTATTTCAACATTTAGCATTTAATTGCTCACTATGCTCACAAGGGCCCCAGCTCCCTCAGACCTGAGATATGTCACAGAGGAGGCTCCAGAGGGACCATGAAGCTATTTAACATCCCAGAGATGTAGAAGATAATTTTGCATCTGCTAACTTGGAGAAAATCACTCTGCCATCTAGCATGCAGAGAATTCATTTTGCTGATTGAAAATGAATATCATGTTAGGTCTGCAGCTAGAGAAGCCAAGCTCAATTCCATGATATGTAGGAAAGTGACACATTTGGGACTGAGAGCCCCATGGCCCCACAGAAGAAATGGAAAATAAAAAGAAGGAAAAAATTATTGTCCTTCATTGAGCCAGCATGACCTTCATGACCATGTAAGTGCTTAGAAATTCTCCCCATCTTTCTCAAGTTTTACCTTTAAATCTCATTCTGAAGACTTGGGGAGCAGACTTCCTCATTTTAGAGCATCCCTTTCCTCTGATGTGAGGGTTTGGATTCATTCTCCCATTCTGTCTCTCATACACACAGCAGAGAGGAATGCATTCCTTTATTTGTTTCTTTTTCTTTACAATTTCAGCCTCTACCATGTTCCAGGCAACACACACAATTTCTGAGGAATCACAGTTAGTTGGATATGATCCTCGACATGCAGAAAACAATAATAATATGATAGAAAGATATGAAAAAAGTCTCCTGATCCACTTCCTAATTCTCTGAGGAATGAATATATTTCTTATCATATGTCTCCCTTTTCATCTCCTTTTTCTAAAATGTAGTGTTTCCCGTGATTTGGTCTCCAGTTCTAGTTTGTGCTGGCCTCATTAAGAAATTGACTCTCATCTCAATGCAGGTACTTTCCCAAATCCATCAACATGGGATTTCCATAAAAAGTGTGGTAATATGAATGATTTTATGGCATATTTTATGTATCAAAATGTTTTAAGAACATCATAATATTCAAACTTCATTGTGAGATATATATTAGTTTTGGGAAAACAGTCAGTAGGTGCCTGATGTATACCAAGTACAATTATAAGAACATCCCACATGTTCACAGAACACAAATATGGTGGTGGTTGTCAATGTACAGACTTGTGGAAAACAAAGGAGAAGCCGATAAAGAAAGTAAGTTCAATGGTTTAACATTGACTTTCCTGCTTTACCCTATTTTTCTGTTTTAGTTATTAATTAATTTTACTCTTCTCTTACTCTCAAAATTGCCCTAGTTGGAATGATAAATGTTTTTAAAGAGAGCAGGACAGTGAAATAGAGAGAGAATGAGAGAGAGAAAATCAATTTTATTTATTTTTTCATGTGACTTTCATTGCTTTAAGACTTTGTTGTATACGTGGTGCTGGGGTTTGAACTTTTGTACTGTCACATGCCAAGCAAGTGCTATAACCACTGAGCCACTCCTCCAGTCCTGGAATGATAAATTTTAACTGAGTAGTTGTGGATGAGACTACCTGGGCAGGGACGGGTTTCTGCTTCTTTACAAGGAGAAGCTGAGATGTAGAGATAATGAACTATCAGCCCACGATCATACCATCAAGAAAAGGATTTTGAATGTGGGTGTTCAGACCTCTAATTCAAATTCTTTTGGTTCTGCCATGTTGTGTATTTCTTAGAAAAACTTTGAAGTTTGAGTTCAATCTTTTATGAAAACTCTTCATTTTTTATTATGGGTGTGCCCCATTAATTACTGTTTAAATTATCATTCTCAGTTCCATATGTCTTTGATGCCTATGAACCTGTCTGATTGTGGGTCTAGAAATAGTGAGAATGAATACTTTTAGTGATTTAGAAATAACAGGTTATGTTATGAACACAAACATTATTTGTAATTTTGGATATTGAAATTTCAGTCTGCAAGATTGTAATGTTTGTGAGAAATTTCTTTTGGTTTTCTTTACTTGTGTCTGTATCTTAAAGAAATTGGTTGAATTTTGCTTTAGGATCGGCAATATGACTCATCTCTCTCCTGGTACATCATATAATGTACTACCATAGTTCATATTCTAGTTGTGAATGAATTGGAGCAGTGCTTGCATGTGCAGTGTAAGGGATGCAGTAGGAACTCAAACGATGGTTCTCAGTCTTCTCCATCTCATATCTTTTTTCTTGAGCCTCAGAAAAATGCAGCAATCCCCATGGAGAACCAAAGGGTATTCTTTAAAACTTCCCTAAGCTGTGTTATTAATGTTAGCTCTGCTCATGCTCATATTAAACCAGACCAGCACAAGAGTGTCTTTCCCTTGCCCAAAATGAAGGAGTAAATAGCAGTTGCTGGGCACCTGTGAAATATCAAAGATTTTATTAGATAACTACTATGACCTTACCCCACTTAATCCACAGAACAACCCTTAAAATATAATATGACACCTAGTTTAGATATAAGTAAACTGAAGGCAAGCAAAAATCACAAAATAATAAACAAGAACCATTGTAGATAAACAACCAAATCTGCTCACCTTAAAAATATTATTTTCTAATCATTTCCCTTACTGCCTCTCCTCTGGACAGCAAACAGTAAAATTCTTTATCATTTATAAGGGATATCATGAATATAATCATATTTAATCTTCGTAGCAGGTCTGAGAAGGAAAAGTTAATCAACAGCAAGCATTTAGTGAGCACCCACAGTATGCCAAGCACCATTATAGGAACTTCCCACATGTTCAACAGTATTTTCCCACTCTAATCATGATTTCAAGCACCTGACCACATCTCTACACATCTCAACTTATTCTTAGCATTGTCACAGTTTAAGCATTGCATGTTACTTTGAAATTTTCTCTACCTTGCAATTAAATGCTTATTCATAGGAATGTGTTGAAATATCTATATGACACTTATTCTATTCCCCGTCTTTGTGCATTGAGCCTGACTGAAATTGTTCAGAACCTGCAAGGATTCCTGTGTAGAGATAGATACCACAGAGCAGGGGAGCCACCCACAGGCCACACTTCTCTTCAACAATTCTGCACAAATAGACATTGGCTTCAAGTCTAGATGATGCTTTATGGGAAATAGCCAACACAAGTATAAGGAAAAAATAAAAGAATACCAGTTTTAATCCAATATAGAACCCAAAAGATCCCAAGACCCAAAGAGCCTAGTGCAATAAAAGCAGTCTCTATAGACTTGATGGCATGACAACAGTAAAGTAAATTAATTGTATCAATATATTGTAACAATAAGCTGGGTGAGGTGGTGGACACCTATAATCCCAGCAGCCCGGGAGGCTTAGGCATGAGAATCACAAATTCAAAGTCACCCTCGATAACTTAGCAAGGACCTAAGGAATTTAGTGAGAGCCTTTCTCAAAATAAAAAGGGTCTGGTGATATTGCTCAATGGTTAAGCACCCCTGGGTTCAATTCAAAGTACCAAAAACCAAATTGCAATAATATTCTGTAATTTATTAGCACATGAACTAAGGTGCATGAACAAATGTATCTTAAGCAGCCTATGGTTTTATAGATAATTTTGTCCTATTTCTGATACTTTGACAATAATTTCTTTTCAAATCCTCTGCCTTGTGTCACAGCTTTTCTCTCTTCATGACTCTCAGGTTCCCTCTACAGAGGGAAGTTGGTTATCTTCACTTAACTCTCTACCCCCATCTTTCCTTTACACTTTTTTCATTCCACTAATAGACAATGATCAGCCAACAGTTATTATGAGGATGGTCAATTCTCATCCTATCCTATCTATCCTAGATGAGGAATTAGACAACACTGTGTTTTAATGAATACCTGAATTCTTTCTTTGGTCATGGAATCTGGACCCAAATGCAGATTCACTGCAATGATCACTTTCTGAAATTGTTCAAAAAGACTTAAATTTGTCATTGAACAAAAGAAATCATTTTTTTATTTGTTCAAGATAGCTTTACATATTGGAGGGAATCATTGTTACATCATCATGTAATGGATATTGGCAAAGTACATTAAGGCCAGTTAGTCCAGGATCTCCTCCCTTTGTCCACTCCCCACTCTGCATTACCTCGATATTATAGATAGAAATAAGCATATGCATGTGTATTCATTTTCAAATGTTGGAGTTTCTCTGCCTATCTGTGTATAGTTGGGCTTCTCATGGGAGTCAAGAGTTCCCAGTTACATTGATAAATCCCCCTTTCCCTCCACCCGCTCTCTGTCTCCCTCCCTTCGCCCCCCACCTTCATAATTATGGTTTCCCCCGTTAATGTGAAATTTCAACTATATTTAGATTATTACTTAAACTTAGATAACTTTCATCCTGTCTTAGATTTTACTCTAGTTTCCACATGTGACAGAAAACATTTGGCCCTTAAGTCTCTGAGTTTGAGACTCAGCATAACTTTTTCCATTTCCATACATTTGGCTGCAAAAGGTATAACATCATTCTAATAGTGGAATAGTCCTCCATTGTATATATATACCACAATTTTTGAATCCATTCATTCAGTGAAGGGAATCTGGGTTGGTTCCATAGTTTAGCTATTATAAATTGAGCTGCTATAAACATTGATGTAGCTGGGTCTCTGTAGTATGCTGATTATAGCTAAAAGAAGATATTTTAGAGCATTTGATAATTGGATTCCAGTGATAAATAAATAATAGTAAATATGGTATCCTATAGATACACTGATGAATAAGTTACTCTGTTTGAGAGTATATTACAGTGTATTTACAAATCTGTGAAGGCTGATAAATGTTAAATATTCTTACAATGATTATTCTTTATAAATCCAAATTTGCAAACAAAAGTTGTTGTACTTAAAGATTTTAGTTTCAAAAATTACACTCATGATAATATTTAAATATTCCATGTCTGCATCTGATTTCTAAGCAATTTGAGTCCTCAGAGAATATTTGAGTTTTCTACTATTTGTTCATCTTCAAGTATATTGTCATTTTCACATATGAAAAGGTATCAAGCTAAGGAACATACCTAATTAAAATGTTATTCATACAACCCAAATCTTTTTGCTCCTTGAATTGTATAGCAACTCACTGTTCTAGTCAGATGTGTAGGTGCCCAAGTTGATCTTTCATGAATACTTAGGCTATCAGCAGATACCTTTGAATAACTACAATGCTCTGAAAATGAATATAAGGACCAAGCTTTCAGGTCTGATAATTATAGGGCATTCATGTTATATTATGGGTTGAGGACATTAATTAAATTGTGCTCCTCTGTTTGGTGTTGGGATGTTTGCTCTTTTGGTCCACGCTTATTTTACCCTGCTAATGCTTCATTTTTGCTTTGCATTCATATGTGTGAAGGAATGTACCTTAACATATGAAGCGGTAGGTGTGCTTTGCTAGCATCTCAATGCCTTTGGAATAAAAACTCCTAATTTTCTTATCTACCTTAGCTTTATGATTACAGAAAATTCATTGACAATGCATATACAGATATTGTGTCTGTTGTAATCATCCTTCATGTTCATATCTTGATGATCTTTGTGAAAACCTGTAACACCTTTTCAGGAACATGGGAAATCACACGATGCTGAATGAGTTCATTCTACTGGGAATACCTCAGACAGAGGGACTGGAGACTGTGCTCCTGGTCATCTTCTCTGTCATCTACCTCTTCACCCTACTTGGAAATTTACTCATCTTTATAGCAATAATCTCATCCTCCTCCCTTCACACCCCCATGTATTTCTTCTTGGGACTTCTGTCTATTTTTGACATGTTGTTCCCTTCTGTAACATGTCCCAAGATGTTATTTTATCTCTCTGGGCTGAGCCGAGCCATCTCTTATAAGGGCTGTGCTGCACAGCTCTTCTTCTATCATTTCCTGGGTTCTACGGAAGGATGTCTCTATTCTGTGATGGCTTA
Source organism: Aplodontia rufa (assembly GCA_004027875.1). Taxonomy (NCBI): domain Eukaryota; kingdom Metazoa; phylum Chordata; class Mammalia; order Rodentia; family Aplodontiidae; genus Aplodontia; species Aplodontia rufa. The sequence continues at coordinate 12,280 of PVKS010021636.1, read as the reverse complement.
TGATCGCTATGTTGCCATCTGTCACCCACTAAGATACATGCTCATCATGAAGCCTGCAGTCTGTGTCAGCTTGGTCATAGTAGCCTGGCTGGTCGGGTGTCTCCAGGCCACCATTCTGACCTCCTTTACCTTTCAGTTAATCTACTGCGGCCTCAATCAGGTGGACTACTTCTTCTGTGACATGCCTGCAGTTTTACCTCTGGCTTGTACTGACAGCTCTCTGGCCCAGAGAGTGGGCTCCATTAGTGTTGGCTTCCTAGCCTTAGTACTTTTGTTCAGCGTTTGTGTCTCTTACACTCACATTGGGATCGCCATTCTGAGAATCCGTTCAGCGGAAGGCAGGCAGAAGGCCTTCTCCACCTGCAGTGCCCACCTCACTGCCATCCTCTGTGCCTATGGACCTGTCATCATCATCTATCTGCAGCGCACACCCAACCCTCTGCTTGGGGCCGTGGTGCAAATACTAAATAACATTGTCTCACCCATGCTGAACTCGTTAATCTACTCCTTACGGAACAAGGAAGTGAAAAGATCCCTGAAAAGGGTGTTCCAAATCACAGTACTTCCTGTTCAGGAATGAATGATGAAGAGTGCATCGAACTTAAAATTTTACTATTCCTGAAAAACAACCTCTTAATGCCCTTCTCTTGATTAAATAAGATAATGGGAAACTCTTCCTCTGGAAGCTGTATACTTTGTTTTCCTAAATTGATTTTCTACCTCAATGTATATTTGTAGTTGTTGAGATCTCATCATTGAATCTAATATTATTCTCCATTCCTTAACCCTGGCTAAGAAGGCCAAAGGGCATAGGAAGTAGCTAGATATAAATTTCTTGTCCCAGTTTTGTCTGACTGAATTTTCTTTTAGGTACAGTCTAAGAAACAAATTCTAGTAAACTCTCTCTGTGCCAAGTCAACCATACTGCTGTACTCTTATTCTACTTACAATGTAATTTGTCTCCTTTTGTATCTCAAACATTTCAGCAACTCAATTTTGCAAAGAAAGTATTAGTTAACATTTAAAGGGTCTGATCTGTGTCCTAAGGATTATGATGAAATTTTCCCATGTGCCACCTTATTTGATCTTCACATTGTCCCCATAAAATAGTCTTTACATTTTTAAAGGAGCTGTAAGGATTAGAGATCTCAAAAAATATAACCGATATTGCACATTACAAAGAAAAATCAAACCTCACACCCATACCCATTTGAAACCAAAGTCTCATCACTTAATCCCTTTATACATGGCTTTCCTGAATGACCTGTTTGACATTTAGGCTCCACTTCCCTCTTCAAAGAGCTCATGATAAAAAGAAGTTGCTTGGTGAGTGACTGGCAAAGTAAGCCCTGACATTGGTCATATTTATATATTGATTCTATTGTTTTATCATTTTATTCTGTTCTACCTTTGCCCACACCTGCATGTGTAGCAATTAAGTGTCTTATCTTTTACAAAAATAAGTGTCTTGTCTTCTGTGAAAGCCAGGCTACAGTCCAAGCCCTCTTAACTCCTCCTGTGTCATGATTCTGCTTCCACATCATGCTGTCAATATTCCACACTATTTTTTAAGAAAAGCTGTGGAAAGACCTTTCTACCCAGTGTGTGGCCTAAGTACTAGTTCAGGTAACATGCTCATTTGTTCTCCCACTAAGCTAAATTTTCTATCTTGGCCTGAAACAAGACCAGACTAGAGAATTTATCTCAATTTTCTCAGAATCCAAGGTGAAAGAAGGAAAATTATTTCTGAGGATTCCCCTGATATACCAGCTCTTCACTTTCACCATGATGTAGCGGTTTATAGTTTTCATATTACATTTACTCTCAAAGTTCCCATCTGAATTTAAACCATTACATAAATAAACAAAATATAAATAAAATTCTCAAATAAAACCTATAGTTTCCCTTATCAAAAACACGAACGAGGCAATAAGGAATAAAATACACCACAAACATAAATACCTAATGTAATTGTAAATATGGGGATTCCACAGCCCCTCCTGAACTGACTGGCAAATACCAAGTTCACATTGAATCTTATTCCACACTTTGGGGACATCTGTCCTAAAGGAAATGCTAGATCCTAATTATTTTTTTTTTAAAGAGAGGACAGTGTGTGTGAGAGAGAGACAGAGAAGAATCAATTTTTATTGAGTTTTTACATGGCCTTCATTGCTCACTTAGTTGTGTACATGGGTGCTGAGGTTTGAACCCGTGTACTTGCACATGCCAGGCAAGTACTGTAACCGCCACGCCACCACTCCAGCCCCGATCCTAATCATTTCAGTATGAGTTTACTGTTGCATTAATGGTGCATATTGGTGGAAGAAAAACTTTCCTTAACACCTGGTAAAGCCTGCATAGTATTGATAGACAGGTACAGACCACAAGCATCTTTGCTTGTTCAACAGATTTCTTTTCTAGACAATGGAAAATTCCATAAGATTAAGAAACATGCTTGTTTTTCTCAGTGTTGTTTCTAAAGGACATAATCCAATGATTTAATAAGCTTTCAATGTAGGTTTCTTGAAAGAATGTGTGAATGGATAACAAACATTCAAGTGGGGATACAAATAACTAATTTATTGTCATTGAAATAGGAATATAGTTAAATGATTAGGATAAAAACACCAGCATGAGCTAATTCTATCATATATCCATATTTACTTAAGACTGAAGAAGAAAGCCAAGTTGCAAAACCACTTTCTTAGTCCCTTCTAAATCAATGTTCCATTTTCTTAGTCCCTTCTAAATCAATGTTCCATTAGCTTTCACTGAGAAAAGCAATTAGTTTAGAACACATTACATTTTTCCTATACCTAAAAACAATATTGAATTTAAAATACTCAGGTACACAAAAGATGCACAAAATACTACTTAGCATTCTTTTTTTCTTTCTTTTTTTTCACTCAATAAAGACAATGTTTTTTATTAGATGGATTTAGAGATACAGTTGAGGGGGAAACATTATCAAACATTCAAGAACCATTATATATATACTTAGTTATCCAGGACTAATGCCATATCATGGATGCCCAGCTTGTTTTCCTCCTGTTGCTGTTTCCCCCAGAAGAACTCCTGAGTTAAATGGATATCTCGTAGAGGGCAGAGATCTCCTTCTGAGATGATTCCCCCATATTCCCATTCTCCAGTCTCCTAAGAGTTCTTTCTACATTCTCCCAGCCGTCCCCCTCCCTATGCCTCCAACTATCCTAGGGAGTCATCTCCCTGTTGCATTGAGAATCATACAATTTGAAGTTATTAGCTTAGCTGTTTAACATACTGGTTCCCCATGTATTCTAGCTTCCACAGATGAGAGAAACTATTCAGCCCTTGAGTCTCTGAGATTGGGATACTTCACTTAGCATAATTCTTTCCATCTCCATCCATTTGGCTGCAAAAGCCATAATATTATCTTCTCTAATGGCCGAGTAGTATTCCATTGTATAGAAGTACCAAAGCTTTTGTATCCACTCATCAAGTGAGGGGCATCTGGGTTGGTTCCATAATCTAGCTATAGTAAATTGAGCTGCTATAAAGCCATGTCACTTTGTGACATGATGAAGCCATGTCACTATAGTATGCTGATTCTAACTCTTTTGGGAAAATACCCAGGAATGGGATAGCTGGGTCATAAGGTGGATCCATTCTTAATTTTTTGAGGATTCTCCATACAGCTTTCCATAGTGGCTGAAACAGTTTGCAGTCCCACCAGCAGTGTAGTAGTGTTCCTCTTTTCCCACAGCCTCTCCAGCATCTGTTGTTCTTTCAATTTTTCATTTTTGCCACTCTAACAGGAGTGAAGTGGTATCTCATTGAAGTTTTGATTTGCATTTCCCTTATAACTAATGATGTAGAGCATTTTCTCATATATTTATGGGCTTTCTGGACTTCCTCTGGTGAGAAGCTTCTTTTAAGATCCATAGCCCATTTATTGATTGGATTATTTGTGGTTTTGGTGTTTAGTTTCTTTAGTTCCTTATATATTCTGGATATTAGCCCTCTGTCCGAGGTGTAACAGGCAAAGGTTTTCTCCCATTCTGTAGGTTCTCTCTTGATGCTCTTGACTAGATCTTTAGCTGTGCAAAAACTTTTTAGTTTAATTGCATCCCATTCATTTCTTGATTTTACAGCTTGAGCCATGGGAGTTTTGTTAAGGAAGTAGCTGCTGACTCCTATATGCTGTAATGTTGACCCTAGTTCTTTTTCTAGTAAGTTTAAAGTTGTTGGCTTAATATCCAGGCCTTTGATCCATTTTGATTTAACTTTTGTGCAGGGCAAAAGATAAGGATCCAGCTTCAGTTGTCTACATATGGCTGTCCATTTGTCCAACACCATTTGTTGAATATGCTCTCTTTCTTCCAGACTATGCTTTTGCCGCCTTCATCAAATATCAAATAGTTAAATATATGGGATTATGTCTCAGGATCTTCTGTTCTGTTCCCCTGATCTTCAGTTCTGTTTCGATACCAATATCATGCTGTTTTTGCTATTACAGCTATGTAGTATAATTTCAAGTCAGGGATTAAGATACCCCCTGCTTCTTCCTTTCTATAGAGTAATGTTTTGTCTAGTCTGGGTCTCCTGTTGTTCCATATGAACTTGAGAATTGCTTTTTCTATATCTGTGAAGAATGTGATAGGTATCTTGATGGGGATTGCATTGAATCTGTATAGAGCTATGGGTAGAATGGCCATCTTTATTATATTGATTCTGCCTAAACATGAGCATGGAATGCTTTTCCATCTACTCAGGTCTTCTGTAATTTCTTTTTTTAGTGTTTGATAGTTTTCTTTGTAGAGGTCCTTAACATCCTTTGTAAGGTTAATGCCCATGTATTTCATTTTTTTGGAAGTGATGGTGAATGGGAGACATTTCCTGATTTCTTCTTCTGCGGATTTGTTGCCGGAGTAAAGAAACCCTGGTGATTTACTGGTGTTGATCTTGTAGCCAGCTACTTTGCTGAAAACTCCTATAAGCTCTAGGAGTTTTCTGGCCAATGTTGTTGGGTCTTCTAGGTATAGAATTATGTCATCAGCAATTAGAGATAACACTTCCTCTTTTCCTATACAAATGCACTTGATTTCCTTGTCTTGCCTGATAGCTCTGGCAAGGGTTTCAAGGACTATATTGAACAAGAGTGGGGAAAGCTGGCAGCCTTGTCTAGTTCCTGAATTCAGTGGAAATGCTTTCAGTTTTTCTCCACTGAGGATAATGTTGGCTATGGGTCTGTCATAAATGGATCTGACATAGTTAAAGTATCTTCCCTTGATCCCTATCTTTTCCAAAGTTTTGAGCATAAAGTGGTGTTGAATTTTATCAAATGCCCTCTCTGCCTCAATTGAGATGATTACATGATTTTTGTTTTTACTTCTGTTTATGTGGTGAATTACATTTATTGATTTGTGTATTTTGAACCAGCCTTGTTTTCCTGGAATGGAGCCCACTTGATCATAATGTAGTATCTTTTTAATGTGTTTTTGTATCTGATTAGCTAAAATTTTATTTAGGATTTTTGCATCAATGTTCACCAGGGAAATTGGTCTGTAGTTTTCTTTCCTTGACATGTCTTTGTTGGGCTTTGGAATCAGTGTAATGTTTGCTTCATAAAAAGTGTTTGGAAATGTTCTCTCTCTGTCAATTTCCTGGAAGAGCTTGTAGAGGATCGGTGTTAGTTCTTCTGTGAAGGCTTGATAGAATTCGTCTGTATATCCATCCGGACTTGGGCTTTTCTTTTGTGGGAGAGCTTTGATTGCTGCTTCAATTTCGCTTTCTGTGATAGGTTGGTTTAGGTTTTCAATGTCCTCCTGTGTTAAAGTGGGAATGTCGTGTGTGTGTCCAAGAACCCGTCGATGTCCTCCAGGTTATCAAACTTGGCAGAGTATAAATTTTCAAAATAGGTTCCGATAATCTTCTGTATCTTGGATGAGTCTGTGGTGATATCCCCATTTTCGTGTCTGATTTTGTTGATTTGCTTCATGTCTTTCTTCCTTTTGGTGAGGTTGGCAAGGGGTCTGTCGATTTTTTTAACTCTTTCAAAGAACCAGCTCTTGGTTTTGTTAATAGTTTGTATAGATTTTTGTTCTCAATTTCATTCATTTCAGCTCTGATTTCAGTAATTTCCTCTCTTCTGTTAGATTTGGGGTTGCACTGTTCCTGCTTTTGTAGTCGTTTGAATTGAAGCATAAGGCTATTTATCTAATCTCTTTCTGGATTTTTGATGTATGCACGCAGTGCTATAAATTTACCTCTTAAGGATGTCTTCATACTGTCCCAGAGGTTTTGGTATATTGTTTCCTCATTCTCATTCAATTCCAAGAACTTTTTAATTTCTTCTCTCATTTCCCCCTTTTCCCATCCTTCGTTTAAGAGGTAGTTATTCAATTTCCCAGTATTTGATTAGTTTCTGTTGTTTCTCTTCTTGTTGATTGCTAAGATCATAGCATTATGATCTGACAGAATACATGGGATTATATCCACTTTTTTATATTTGCTAAGATTATCCCGGTGAATTAGGATGTGGTCTATTTTAGAGAAGGATCCATGGGCTGAGGAGAAGAAGGTAAATTCAGCTGTCTTAGGATGGAATATTCTGTAGATGTCTGTTAAGCCTGATTGACTAATAGAGTTGTTCAGATTGGAGATGTCTTTATTGATTTTTTGTTTTGATGATCTGTCTAGAGTTGATAGTGGTGTGTTGAAATTCCCCAGAACTATTGTATTGAGATCAATGAGGGGATTGATGTCCTTAAGTATTTTTCCATATATTTGGGGGGGGTTGTATTTGGGGGCATAAATGTTAATTAACGTTATATCTTCTTGATGGACTGTCCCTTTTAGTATGAGATAGTGACCCTCTTTGTCCTTTCTAACTAGTTTTAGTTGGAAATTGATTTTATCAGAAATTAGAATCACCACACCAGCTTGCTTTTTTGGGCCACAGGCCTGGTAGACATTTTGCCATCCTTTCACTTTCAGCCTGTGTCTATTTTTGAGTGTCAAATGTGTCTCTTGTAGACAACATATTGTTGGATTTTTTTTTTTTGATCCAGTGGGCCAGTGTGTGTCTTTTAATTGGGGCATTGAGACTATTCACATTAAAGGATAGAATAGATATGGGAGGCTGGTTCACAGACTTTGTATTGATTACAGAGTTTTGAGTCATCTTGGAAGTCATCTTGTATATAATATGATTATTGACTCGCCCTTGTTTAAGGAATTAGGGTATCATTGGCATTTTCTTCTGAATGGAGAACATCTTTGAGAATAGTTTGTAGTGTAGGATTTGCGTTCATGTATCTTGCTAGTTTGAGTTTATCATTGAAGTATTTGATTTCCCCATCACATTTGAAGCTGAGTTTTGCAGGGTATATTATCTCTGAGTGGAAGTTGTTATTTTTTAACACTTGAAAGATATTGTTCCAAGCTCTTCTGGCCTTCATTGTTTGCTCTGAAAAATCCATAGTGATCCGAATTGATTTGCCTCTGAATGTGATTTGGGGCTTTCCTCTAGCAGCTTTTAGAATTCTCTCTTTAATTTCTCTGTTATTCAATTTGTATATGATATGTCTTGGTGTGTTTCTCATTTGATTAGGCCTATTTGGTGTTCTATAAGCATCTTGGATGTGATATCCCAGATCAATAGCAAAATGAGGAAAGTTCTCACTTACAATTTCTCTTAAAATGTTCTTGAAGCCTCTTGTTTGCTGTTCGAAGTTTTCCTCCAGGCCAATGATTCTCAGATTATTACATCTCATCTTATCAAATATTACTTGGAAGTTCTGATTATGTAATATAAGCTGTTTATCTTGTTTTTCTTCTTTGAATTCTACATTGTTTAGGCGATCCTCATTGTCTGATACTCGTTCTTCAAGCGATGAAGTTCTATTTTCAATGGAGTCTGCTCTGGTGTTGGTGTCTTCCAGTAAAGATTTGAATTGGTTAACCATGTTTTTCAATCCTGATAGCTCTGCTTCATCTCCTTTCAGAATGTCAGTATCCTTGTACAGCTGATCTTTCATCTCCTGGAATTGTTCCTTAATTTCCCTGTAGAATTTGTCTCTCATCTCTTAAAATTGATCTCTGATCTCTTTCCTTATTTCCTCTCTCAACTCTTTGATTGCATTACTAATCATAATGCTGATACAATGTCTTTGGTTTTCATCTAGGGCCCCGGCTATAGAGTCTTTGGGTGGAGAGCTCTGGGTTTGAGGAGGGGAGTTATTTCCCCTTTTCCTCATTTTCTGAGTCAGAGAACTTGTCTTTTATTTCAGTCTTGTTACTCTTGTTGGAATAATTGAAGCTTCTTATGGCTTTGCTTCATTGTGAGGGGAAGCTATTTGGTCAATATTGACCTAAAGATGACAGATGGTTATGTGAGAATTTGAGAGGCTATAGGTGCGAATACTAGTCCGTTTCAACTAAAACAGATGAGATGATGATTAGCACCAATAGTAGCAGCTTTCTCTGAGAGAACTCTCACTGTGTGTTATGATAGCAAGCAAGTACCTGTTCTGAAGCGTGTCTATTTCTTCAGGTAGTACAGTCTCTCTGAAATTGGGGAGAAGGAATGACTAGGAAGCCAAGGAGGTGAATTGGGGAGGTATAAAATCACACCTGCTTTAGAGTATAGGGTAACTAGGGATTAGTGGGGAATAAGGTATTCTATTAGGACTAAAGAAAACAGAAATAGGGTGTGGGTAGGGTGAAGACTTGGGGTGAGAATGAGAGAAAGATGTTTATATTTAGGGATTACCAGAGTACAGTGGAGGAAGAGGTTAGCATTAGGGTTCAATAAGACCTAGAGAAAGTAAGAGCCAATCACCAATACATCCACACAGATAAATATTCACATCCACCAACACCAAATTCAGTATTATTCGTAGAGCAAGAAAGGAGGAGAGGGGAAAAAACCCACAGTAATGTTAAAAATTTTTAAATATTATAGTCCAGCCAGATTCCCCTTTTTGAAAATAAATAAATAAAATAAAAAATGAAATAATGAAGAAATGAAAAAAAACACAAAACTAGTTGGTAAAGTTCTGAGTTTTTTTGCCCCTTAGGTCAGCAAGTATGTACCATGGGGTGGTGTGCTCAAATCTGACCTCAAGCTGAGGATTCTTCGGAGTTGAGCTTGTCAGGGGAGAAGCAGTTTGGTTGAGTCCAGTGGCCTGGTTTTTCTTAGAGGATCTCCTCAAAATTTTCTGTTGCAAAGCGGTATTCAGCTCTCCCTGGGCTGTAATCCTGAGATGGTTGCTCTCTGCCAATCCACACTCTAGATATTTCTAGGACCTGGGGCTCAGAAGTTGTAGACAATTGAGTTGATCCTATTGTAGATGTGTGGGTCTCTGACTGATCCAAGGAGAGTGACCAGCCTGAGACTTGCTTCCTCAGGATCACTGGTGACCCACTGCATGTCTCATGATCTTCAGAAGTCCCAAGAGCTGCTCTGTGGGGTTGACTGAAGCCCGTGAAAGATGGTCCAGATCGTGCCAGTGCTTATGTGGTTCTCAGTTGCAAGTGCTAGGAGGCGCCCTATAGAGAGGTCAAGGCCTAGAAACCTTGGCTATGCAAGGAGCTCAGATGCTAAGGGGATGCCCGTGTTGCCCCAAATATTCAAAACTTCCTGAGGCAGATATCAAGCAGAGGCTGATGCAGAGGATCCTCTATAGAGGGATGAGCCCTGCTGGAGCAAGTTCTGTTTACAGGCTCCTCTTATTTGGGTGAGAAGAGGGGTGCCCAGAAGGGCAGAAGGTCGCCACCCGAAAGGTTTGCAAGCTGGAGAGGTGAAAGGCAGTTCCCTACAGCCCTCCATGCAGATGAGCAGTTGATGGGGGGAGGTGGTAACTTCTGTTTCTGATTGTGGGGACTGAGGCCCCCGTGTGGCTGCTGGGCAACCTGCCCCGCTCTCCAACGCTGGTGCGAGCACTTATTTTAAAGGACTTTAAAATCAGCACTTGTAACCCAAGGGCACTGGTGGAGAGTTATTGTCCTCCTTCCCAGGCTCCGTGGGCAGCGACCAGAAGTGTAGCAGGAAATTGCAGCACCACACAGACCCTTTGGGAAAGGGCCCAATTTCGGGGTGATAGATTCTGGTTTTCTGGCCGGGATGTCTGAGAGCCCAGGAAGTTTTTTTTTTTTCCTGAGCAACTTGCCCCGCCCTCAGGGAAACGTCACAGTGGTGCACCACTGCACAAACAGCTACAAGTTCGTTAAAGTGAACAATTAAGTCCCACTGCTTTATGCAAGATTATGTAAATTAAGAGCAGGCAGATCAGGGAGTTTGCAGCCGGCTGGGTTAGGGTACGTGGTTAGGAATCTCGCTCCCTTGCTCCATTTCCTCCCCTCCGGAGTAGCTCCCCTCCCCCCCGGGTGTGGGGCAGAGTGCCTCGGACTCCATTAAGATCTCCTTTATTTATTTATTTTTTTTAAAGAGAGAGGGACAGTGGGAGAGAGAGAGAGAGACAGAGAGAAACAATTTTTATTGAGTTTTTTATGTGCCTTTCATTGCTCCGAGACATCGTTGGGTATGTGGTGCTGGGGTTTGAACTCGCATACTTGCGCATGCCAGGCAAGCACCATAACTGCTGAGCCACCACTCCAGCCCTAAGATCTCCTTTATGTTCGGTAATGGACTACATTATTCCTTTGGAGTTAAAAAATTAGCGGGGGATAATGTTCTCCCGCACTGGGTGCTTTTTCCTACTGTGGGAACCTGGGTGCTGTCCTGCACGGTGAGGTGATTCTCAGGAGCTTTCCGGAGTCAGTGACAGTGGGGTGAACGCCATTTTTTGCTACTTAGCATTCTTGCCAACACCACTACTAGAAAAACAGGCAAAAGCAATAAATACTCATAGCAGATGTGTCACAGGAAAGCAGGGAGCTGACACTCCAAACCTCAGTTCTTGTGTTCTGAAGAAAGACAATTTCAAGTCAGACACCAAGTCACACAAGAGAAATTTATTATAAGTGAAAGTCAAGTAAAACCAGAATAAGGCTCAAGCAGAAAGCACTTTCAAGAGAGAGTGGGTTGTTTCTGAGCAGAGAACAACAGAACAGAAAATGCTGTCTCTAAATTCATTAGTTTGATGATTGATTTGAAAATCAGGGTCCTTCTTCAGCAGCCTTCACCAATCAGATGGTTAACTACTCCTTCAAGTTGGGTGGTGGGTTTTTTTTTACCTTAGTTGGTTCTTTCTGGAACTGTCATGGTGGCCATCTTATTTAGGGAGCTTCATCTACAAGTCAATCCCAAGTAAATGTGGGCATTGGGGACAATAGCAGTCAGAAGTTACCTCGGTGCACCTGTGCCATTAAAGAATACCCCCTTCTGAGCTAGTTGGAGACAGCTGGCACCAGTAGCTTTTAGTTTCATCTCTTCTTTTATGGGTTCTGTCAAGAGATTGTCCCATAGATCCTTTGTTCTTGAGGCATTCTCCTCCCCATTATCTCTTTTGCTTTTGTTTATCCTCAGTGTCTGTGTACTGTTTTATTTACTTGTCCTCTACAACTAATTTATTCATCTGCCTTGGCAGTAGCTTAAAGAAAACTTCAAGAGGAAACTTGTGGCCTTGTCAGACATTTCACTGCTCATTGCTACTACTACCTAACAGATGGAAGCTGTAAAAGTGTTGTGAATACTTACAATTATTTTTATCTCCATATAAATTGCCCATGTATAAATGGATGATGGAGATAATGTCCACCTAAATGTAAAAGTATATACTCTTTTTGTGGGTGTTGTCATAATTTTAATTATATTTTCTGTGTTACTTTGATTATTTTGCAATGAGTTTCTTACTTTTTTATTTTTGAAGTTATTTTCAAGAGACAAGAAAGGATAATTCAGGCTGCGATCAAGTGAAGATAATTAAGTTGAAGTAGAAAAACATTTAGAGTAATTGCTCAGTGGAAAGAAACAGAGACTCATTGCTAAAACTAATGATGTGGTGGTTATTTTGTGGTGTCTACATTTTGCCTAATCTCATTTGCAGTACAATGTTGGAATCCCACAGTGTGGGTTTCTATTCTCTTTCTTACTCGTTGCTCTGCTCTTTTGGTTCTTACCATATAGGTGTTTAGGGGGAGGGATCTGCATGGGGCCCAGCCAGAAAATGAGAATTGAATGGAAGTCTGATTCAGACATAGAACTTAAAAAACTAAAATGAAGGTTTATTCTGATTAGTCTAAAAGGAATCTTTAATCCACGTAGGAGGTTAGTAGTATTTCTCTGACCTACTCACAATAATTTCTTTTTTTGCTGACCAAGCCTCTCAAAATT
>PVKS010021635.1:17143-34987 GCA_004027875.1 Aplodontia rufa | reverse complement strand
TTAGCTTTATGGCATCCCATTCACTGATTTTTGACTTTACTTCCTTCACTTTTGGAGACCTGTTGAGAAAGTCTTTGCCTACTCCCAAATGTTGAAGTGTTGGACCAATTTTGTCTTCTATCAGTTGCAATGTAGCTGGTTTAATACCAAGCTCCTTGATCCATTTTGATTTGATTCTTGTGCAAGGAGAAAGATATGGAATCTAACCAAAAGAAGGAGAGAAATATAGTATATTTCAAAAACTAAAGGAAAGTAGTTTGAAAAATTTCACTTAAAAATGATAAATGTTTGAGGTGACATTGCATTTAAACATTGCATAAGGTACATGGTATGCATATATTGAAACATCACATGATAACCACAAGTATGTATCATTTTTATGTTCCAGGTAAAAATTAAATTTAGCTTAAGTTTAAAAAGGAAATAATCAGCTTTCAGTTTGTAAACTTTTTGACAAGGCTGTTTTGCTAAAAAAGTAAAAGGTTAAAAAAACAAGCAATGATTCTGCATATTCCATAGTAGTTTCTCTTCACTTTCTATTCTAGTCCACAGATTTTTTTTTTTTAAGAGAGGGACAGTGTGTGTGTGTGTGAGAGAGAGAGAGAATCAATTTTATTCAGTTTTTCATCTGATTTTTGTTGCTCCAAGACTTTGTTTGTACGTAGTGCTGGGTTTCGAACCTATGTTCTCGTGCATGCTAGGGAAGCACTATAACTGCTGAGCCATCACTCCACCCCCAGTCTCTAGATTCTTATTGAAGAAATATTATAAAATTTCGTTTCTAAGACATTCTTCATGTTAACAAAAAAAGACAATTTATCTTTCACTATCCCACTAGTTTTTAGTCCAAAGGTATTCTCAAATGATTAAATAAGATTAAAAATAACCTTTTTAAGATTGAGAAAAAAATATAATTATAGTTGTTTGTACTCATCAAAATATTTACCATTTAATTTCTGTTAAAAAATTAAAAGATACATATCATTGGCCAAATCCAATAAGCATTTATTTCCTCTATGAGAAGAGCAGTGCAGGTTTGTGGGTGGTACTATGTGGCACTCCACACCGACTCAGTTTACAAGGTTGTTAGCTTTTGCTCCCAACCAAATGCACAGAAAGAAGGAAGAACATGTGGAAAGTGCTCCACATTTTAACAACCTTACCTTGAACTGACATACAGCCTTTCTTTTGCATTTCCTTTGCCAGTAAACCCTACATAAGCCAAGTGCAGGAGCTATAGGTAAATTGGGACATACAGAGGGAAATATTAATATTGGTCAGTACCTGCTCGCCCTCTTGTAATTTATTAGTAAGGAATTCTCAGTTTCCTTATTAAAAAGTGAAGACAATGATATGGTATCTCCTGAAAGGGACAAACAAGGAAAAATTAATTTCAGGAGGTCACATAGAACCCTAGGATCTATAATTATGAAGTTATGAATTTGAGGTACAAATTGTTATTTTTACAATAATATGTGTATTTTACTAAATTTGCTGCTTATTAATTCAACATAATAGTACTTCATTTCCCTTGGCCTCATCAAGGATGCCAAATAATCACTTCTCTTCTACAACTTTTCACCAATGCGATGATTTTCTAATTGGCAAAATTGATTATTTAGAAAGCAACTGGAGAGGTGTCTCCGTAATACAGCGCTTGCCTGGGTGCACAAGGATCCAGGTTTGAACCCAGCACCACATACACAACTAAGTGTTGGAAAAACAGAAACCAGATGAAAATATAAATAAAATTGATTCTCTCTCCGTCTCTCTCTCTCTCCCCCTCTTGCTTTAAAAAGTCGTTATTTAAAATGTGAGCACATATAAAACATCTTTTATATTAACTATTATCATCTACTCTCAACTAAAATGTTGTACCACATTTTTCTTATGTTTTACTCATTACAGAATTGAACTTCCTGAAAACATCCCAACTGAAACTCTATTAGTCTCTCTAACTTGCACAGATAAGGATGGAACTGATCCTAATAACAATATCACTTATCATTTGATTATGGATACTTTTTCAAGTGAAACCCTTACTCTCACAAACAATGAACTAAAAGTAAGTATTTTAAAGTTGCTCTCTGAATGTGACCCTGTAATTAACCTGAAATAGAAAAACATTTTATTTTTATTATGATTAAATTCTTAATGAATTACAGTAGTTCAAATAGCTGATGGCAGAATTTGTTCTGGGATTTTCAACTGAACCTTAAATTGCCAACAACATATCTTGCTTTGAGATGAACACTGGAATGCAATTTTAATCTTGAGAACTGAACTAGGAAGGTTACAAATTTCCAGAACAAATGTTCCTATGATAAAATACTATCTACTCCTCTGGGATGTGTTGAAATTACCTTTAATAAATATATTAAATAACTAGTGAAGTTGTTATACAATTAGAATAATGGTGCACACTTTATTACTCTATCCTGGAATATTATTTAGTAATGGCTAAAATATCTTACCAATATGTATTTTATTTCTAGTGAGTTTTGAAGCCAAAGTCAGGCTACATGTTGCTACATTCATATATTTTTTAAAGCAGCATTAATTAGACATTGTGCTCAACATAATGATAAAAATGTTGCATATCTTACCAGTTAGTTGAGGAAAAACCCAACATAGACTAGATGAATAAGATAAACAAGTACTTTTTCACTTTGGTTTAATACTGAATCCATTTCAATTGTACTTCTACCCAATATGTGTTTCATACAAATCTCCATCATCTTTACCATTTGCTGTCTCACGCAGTACTTGAGTGCAGAGTCATTTTCATGACCTTCAAACACTGTGGTACCTTTCAGCTCTACCTTTCAATCCTAATGTTCTTCATAATGATAAAATATCCTCCTTAGCTTCTTTTTTGTGTCCCCATTTTCCACATTCCCTTTCCAGTCTTTATAACTGACATAGACATTTCTTTTAGGAAGTGATCCCTGATGTTTTTTTTCTCTCATGTCTGGACCAAGTGCCTCTACATGGGTTATGACAGCATTTTTTCTCTCTCTCACCAGGTAAAATATCACATATTTTACCTCTGTTTCTCTAATTAGACAGTGAAAGAAAAAAATTTATTAAACTAGTACTATGACACACATTTGGTGCTGTTTGGATATATATTAATCAATGACTGAATTAATGAATAAGAAATGAACAAAATTGAACTTGCAAATCATTTTGTAAGCCATTGACAGGATTTAGTAACAAAGTACTACAAAATGTGTTACAGCCAACTTTTCATAATTGTTTGCAGCAGGAAGATATTATTGATATGAACAAAATATTAAAATGCATTCCTATAGATTAAATATCAACACCCTGATAATAATGAAAAATAATGCAATATCAAAATATCCTCATTTAGGAAGGTAAAATTCATGGCACTATATATCTTTGAATTCTTCCTATTCAAAGAGTGCTAACAAGAATAAAATATAAAATAAACACAGCAAGTACACAAACAAACTATAACAAAATTATCAAATGCCATAATCCTCTATTTAGAAGATCCAATAAACTCTACCAGAACACTTATAGAACTCATAAATGAATTTGGCGAAGTATTCAACACCCATAAAGCAATTATTTCTACATTACAATGATGAATCTGCTGAAAAAGAAATTCAGAAAACTCTACCCCCCCAAAAACCCCAAAACTTGGGAATCAATCAAACAAGAGGTTAAGGATCTCTACAATGAAAACTATAGAACACTAAAGGAAGAAATTGAAGAAAACCTTAGAAGATGGAAAGATCTCCCATGATCTTAGACATGCAAAATTAATATCATCAAAATGGCCATATTACCAAACATGCTAGACAGATTTAATGCAATTCCCATCAAAATTCCAATAACATTCTTCACAAAAATAGAAAAAGCAATCATAAAATTTATTTGGAAAAATAATAGACCTAGAATAGCTGAAGCAATCCTTAGTAAGAAGAACAAAGCTGGAAATACAAGAATTCCAGATTTCAAATTATGCTACAGAACTATAGTAACAAAAACAGCGTGGATTTGTCACCAAAACAGATATGAATACCAATGGAATAGAATAGAAGACATTAAGAAAATCCCACATAAACATAGTTACCTCATACTCAACAAAGGTGCCAAAAATATACACTGGAGGAAAGATAACCTTTTTAACAAATGGTTCTGGGAAAACTGGAAATCCATATGTAATAGAATGAAATTTAACCCTTATCTCCCACCCTGTGCAATACAGAACTCAAAATGAATCAAAGACCTAGGAATTAGACACCTAGAACCTGCTAGAAGAAAATGCAGGCCCAACAATCCAACAAGTTGGCTCAGGAAATGACTTCCTTAACAAGATTCCTAAAGCTCAAGAAAAATAGTAAGTCAATAAATGGGATAGCATCAAATTAAAAAGCTTAATCACAGCAAAGAAATCAATAAAGAACATGAAAAGAGAGCCTTCAGAATGGGAGAAAAATCTTTGCCACCTGCTCCTCAGATTGGGCATTGATATCCAGTATATATAAAAAACTCACCAAAAAGTTAAAAATAAACAACCAATCAATATATGGACAAAGGGACTAAACAGATACTTCTCAAAAGAAGAAATGTGAAAGGTCAGCAAAATATATGAAAAAAATCAACATTTTGAGCAATTAGAGAAATGAAAATTAAAACTACACTGAGTCTTCATTTCATTACAGTCCAAATTCTAATTATCAAGAATAAAACTAATAAATAAGGATGTGGGGAAAAGGGCACATTCACACAATGTTTATGGAATTGCAAATTAGTGCAATCCTCTGGAAAGCAGTATAGAGATTCCACAGAAAACCAGGAATGGAACCACCATTTAACTATCCTACTCCTCACTATATATCCAAAGAATTTAAAATTGGCATTTTACAGCGATGCAGCCACATCAATGTTTATAGCAGCACAATTCACAATAGCTAAGCTATGGAGCTATCCTTGATGCCCTCCAATAGATGAATAGATTAAAAAAATCCTACATATGCACAATGCAAGGTATTATCCCTCTTTTTTGTATTTTCTAAGATTATCTTTGTGACATTAAATATGATCCATTTTAGAAAATATTCCACATGTTGCTGAAAAGAAAGTGAATTCAGTTGTTGATGGATGAAATATTATATAGATATCTATTAAGTTCAAATTATTGTGTTTTTTAGTTCTGTAGAATCTTTATTTAGTTTTTATTTGAATAATCTATCCAATGATGAGAGAAGTATGTTAAAGTTACCCAGTATTATTATATTGTGGTCTATTTAATTCTTAATATTGAGAAGGGTTTATGATATGTTTGTAGGTGTACTGATGTTTGGAGCTTAAATGTTGGGCCTTGTTTCTTAATCCAATCAGCAAAGATATGTCTTTTGATTGAAGAGTTTTTAGATCATTTACATTTATATTATTATTGAGAGAGAGTTTTTATATACTGTCATTTTGATTTGTTTCTGATGGTTTGATTCTCCTTTGACTATTCCTCTGGTGAAATTGCACTCTATGCTGGTTTTCATTTTTATTTTTCATTTCTTCATGAAATATTTCATTATGTTTTGTAATAGAGACTTTCTAGTTATAATTCTTTTGGCTTTTTTCATCATGGAAGGTTTTAATTTCTTCTTCAATTCTGAAGCTTTATTTTGTTGAGTTTAGTATTCTTGGTTGGCATCCATTTTCTTTCAGAGCTTGTCATATATTATTCCAAGATTTTTGTTTGTTTGTTTCTGGGTTGAAAAATCAGGTGAAATTCATATCATTTTACCTCTAAATGTGATCAGTGATTTTTCTCTTGCAGCTTTTAAAATCCTATCCTTATTATGAATGTTAGGCACTTTCATAATAGTGTTTCATGGAGTGATCTTACTGTAAATTTGTATATTTTGAGTCCTATATGCTTCCTGTTTTTGCATTTCCATTTCATTCTTGTTTTTAAATTTTTTATTAAGGAGTTGAGTTATTGTACAATCATAAATGCATATAAAGTACCAATATGATATGCATATATTCTTAAACCAGAATTACCCCCACATTGCCCACACCCCAGTCTCTTGAATCTGCTATACTTCACCCCTACAAACAACATAAATGCTTAATGCTTAGGTTGTGAATTTTACAGAATTAAACGATTGCGTAAGTATTATTTGGATTCTCAGGGGGGTAAAGAGTATGGTACGTTGTTGATTCTCTTCCTAGATCCCTCCTTATTTTCCTTCCCTCACTCTTCCCTCACCAACACCCGCACCCCTTTCCATATCTATGGTTGCCCTAGATTGTGTGTTGCTATGCCTTTGCTGGGTCTAATACATGAGTTTGAACTACCTTTCATACAGGCCTTGGTTTAGCTCCAGCCTCCACAAATAAGTGAAAACATTTGACCCTTGACTCTCTGGGTTTGGCTAACTTTGCTCAGCATGATTTCTTCCATCCATTTACCTTCAAAGGCTGCAATTTCATTGTTTCTAATTGCTGAGTAGAACTCCATGTTATATATATATATATATATATATATATATATATATATATATATATATATACATATCACAGTTTTTGGATCCATTCATTCAGTGAGTTGGTTCTATAATTTAGCTATTGTAAATTGAGCTGCTATGAACATACATTTGTCTGTGTTGCTGTAATGTACTGATTCTAACTCCTCTGGGAAAATACCCAGGAGAG
The DNA here is from genome assembly GCA_004027875.1 of Aplodontia rufa. Classification (NCBI taxonomy): domain Eukaryota; kingdom Metazoa; phylum Chordata; class Mammalia; order Rodentia; family Aplodontiidae; genus Aplodontia; species Aplodontia rufa. The sequence goes on along the minus strand of PVKS010021635.1, from coordinate 28,291 downwards.
GGATAGCTGGATCACATTGTGGGTTAATGACTAACTTTTTGAGGATTCTCCACAAGGTTTCCAGAATGGCTGTACCAGACTGCAGTTCTATCAACAGTGTGCTAGTATTCCTATCTCCCAGCAACCCCTCCAGCATCCGTTATTGTTTATATTCTTCCTTTCGTCAATCTCACTGGAGTGAGGTGAAAAACTTAATGTAGTTTTGATTAGCATTTTTCTGATTACTAGTGATTTAGAACACTTTCTCATGTATTCATTGGCTAGCTAAATTTCCTCTGTTGAGATGGTTGTATTTAGCTCTTTGACCCATTTTTGATTGGATTGTTTGTTGTTTTGATATTAAGTTTTTTGAGGACTTTGTAAATTTTGGATATTTACAAAGGTTATTCCTGTCGGAAGAACCACAGGCCTTGATTATCTCCCATTGTGTAGGTTGTCTCTTGACAAGTTTGACCAATTCTTTGACTATGCAGAAGCATTTTAGTTTAATGATATTCATTTCACTCTTAAGGTTTGGAAAAAATTCTGATATCATTTCATTAAAAAAATTATGTATTTCTTTAGTTTTTCAGAGCCTTCATCTATCCAAATGAATCTTAAATTTGGCATTGTATATGTTATCCAGATTTCTTGAATATTCTGTTTGTGTTCTCCTAATACTATTTCTCTATGATCAGTTTATTTTCAAGATTTTATACTTTGTCCTTGAGGCCTGAAAAATCTACCTTCAAAGTGGTCTAATCTTTTGGTGATACTTTCCATTGAATTTTTATTTTGATTTATTTGTTCCTTCATTTTGAGGATTTCTATTTGGTTCTTTTTTAGAGTCTCTATTGAAGTGATCTTTTACTTCCTGTATTTTCTCTTTGATTTCACTCCTTATATTGTCTTTTAGCTCACAGAACAGCTTAACAACGACCTTCCTAATTTCCTCTACTGTGTTGTCAATGAAGTCTGTTATTGAAGCATTGCGGGTTGTGTTAGGATTATTTGTTCCCTTGATTTTTCATATTGTTTGTACGTCTATCTGTTGATATAGGTCTGACTTCTTCTTTTAAGTGAGGATTACTTTGTGAGCTGCTTTTTCATAAGAGCTGTGGCTTGGGCAAATATCCAGATAATGCCATTTTAATTCAGTGTTTAATCTTTGCTGATCCCAATATCAACACCACTTTAGGAGATACTCTTGAGTCCTATTTACTATAACCACTTCCAAGCCAAGCCTCTTTCTATTCAACCTTATAAGAGCAAAAATTTGTTGCAAGTATTCTCTGTGGTTCTTCAAGTTCAGATACCAACCTATAATAAAGTTCTGGAGCTGGGTGCAGTGGCACACACCTATAATCCCAGCAATTTAGGAAGCTGAGGCAGGAATATTGTAAGTTCAAATCCAACCTCATCAATTTAGGCCCTGAGCAACTTTGTAAAGCCCTGTCTCAAACTGAAAAATAAAAAGGGCTGGAGATGTGACTCAGTGGTTAAGTGCCCTTTAGTTCAATCTCTGGTACTGCTACTACTACTACTGATAATAATAATAATGATAATAGTAAATAATATTCTGGAAGAGGTAAATAAATTAACTATTTGCTGGGTGCAATGACACATACCTGTAATTCCAGTGGTTTGGAAACCTGAGGCAGGAAGGTCTTGAGTTTAAAGGCAGACACAGGAAACTTAGTAAGGACCTAAGCAAGTATACAAGAGACTGTCTCAAAATAAAATATAAAAAGGAAAGGGGATGTGACTAGTGGTTAAGCACCCATGGGCTCAATCTCTGGCATCCTCCCCAAAATATAGCTATTAAACTTACTATAGGCTTAAGTGAGATCTAAAAGGATGGAGGAAGAAAGATTGGTCAACTAGGAGAGGGAAAAGAGAGACAGAAAGGAAAAGAAAAGAGAAAGAGAAAGAGAGAAAGGAGAGCTATAAAAGGTTAATTACACCAAGTAAAAGGATGAATAGGGATAAGAGAAGCAGATATAAACTAGAATAAGGAAAATAAAAATTGGAAGGTTGATGAAATGCATTCGAATGAGTTGAGGTACAATGCTGGATCTTGGGTTAACAATTGTCTTTCAAATTAAGGAGTTACTTATATGATTAAAGATAATATAGTTTTTACAATATACCATGTCAAGGTGGAGAAAACTCTTATTGAACCTTTGTTTTGATTTCACTGGGGTTTGGACATTAACAGATGTCCATCAGTTTTTGACTGTAAATTTCTCCCGAGCTGCACGTTCACAGGAACTAATTCTCTACTTGCTATGAACCACCTACCAGCAGCTTCTGGTTTGCCAGCTCAAGGCCCTATAGCTGACTGCTTGGAGGGTACATAGTTGTGGGTTGGCTGAATCTATTTGTGCAGTTGTTCAGGAGTAGGCCCTTAAGTGCCTTTGTTTGTTGTGAGTCTCCATGTATCTGTTCCCCTCTATTGGACACTTTTCATAGTAGTAAAGATCCTGGTGGCCATCTGTGAGGGCAGGAGCTATGGCTGTGGATTTTCTGTAGGTGATCTGTGGTGCAGATGTATTCCCCTGGATGGCGCCACTCTTTGCGATAACGTAATGAAGGGTCTCCAGTGGTTCACATGGACTCAAGTTTCTAGTGCTGTAGGTTGTGAATGCCAGGTATTGATTTCCTCTGCTTACTAAATCTGATGCAAGGTCTTATAAACATCGAAACAATGCCCTGTCACTTGCCAACTGTGATCACAGTTTAGGCTGTACACCTAATAAAGCTGGTATCAGACTCTTTCAGCTACAAAGCCTTTGGCAATTTCCTACTGGGTCTCTATGTCACTGTATACTCAGACAGCTTCCCTCTGGTATGGTTCTGTGATCCCAGTGACTGTCCCTAGGCTCCCAGTGACTGTCTATAGGCTTTCCACAGTGCCACCCCCAACAGTGTCAATTGTCAGAGACTGGTGAATCTGCTTTCCTTTGTTCAGGGCCAAAACTGCTTCATTGGTGTCTGAACACTGGGCTTAGCTTTTAGCCCCTGCCTAGGTAACAGAGGCAATGAAGGATTAGGCACACTTGTTCATGGTGAAGGGGAGGAGAAGGGACTTTCACCAAGTAGTTGACCTTCTAGAAGTTCTTTCTGGCCGGATTCTTAAGAGGTCCCACTGGAGGGGACTTCCTTCTGGTTTAATTTGCAGCTCTCTGGTCATGGGGAGAAACTTCGCTTGTTTGAGAGGTTGACTGGACAGTTGAGAGCTCCACAAGATGACTGCAGATCCTGGCTCAGCTTTCTTTTCATGAGTTGATTTTAAGATGTGTGTGCTGTTTTACGGAGCCTTCTGTTACTGTGCACTTTAAAATTTGTCTGTCTTTCCAAAAGTTTTTAAGTGGTGAGCTTAAGAGAATGTTTGAAAGCACCTCCCTCTTTCTCTCTCTCTCTTCGTTGCCCTTCCCCATCTTGTCCCCTGGTTGGGTTAGGGGTTAGGGTGCTCTTGAGTTTGTTTTCTACTCTGGCAACCTATCTTCCAGCCTTTCCTGGTCTCAGAGAATAATGTGGAGCCTTAGAGCATTTATCTTGTCACCTCTCCATTCTGCTTTTTCCTTTGCTGCCTTCATTCTGTTTTGAGGTGATTGGGACATATTGCCTAATTTGGTACTTCCATCTTTGGAACACTTGTTGATTCTTTAATTCGTTCTTATGACTATACATCATCTTGTATATTATTGTAAGAGAGGAAACAGCTTTAGCAGTCTCTCAAAATGTGGATTTACAATAAACACCAAAACTTTATGTTAAAATAACAATTGAATCTCTGGTGGACTAACATATGTTAATTTTAAATTTATCTTGATTATTTGAAGAGTGATTTTCACCAGGATATCAGGAATAGTGATGTAATTTTACTAATTAACATGAATTATTAATTAAATTATTTCATATGCAATACATTTAACTTGCAAGGTAATGAAATGCATATTTCTTTAAGTCAGTATTACTAATCATGTATTTCATTAGGTTATTTATCTTTAGTGGACATTGATCAGAAAAATCACCCCAATAAATTTAATTAATCAATTAATTTTTTTAAACAGAGAGGGACAGAATGAGGGAGGGAGAAAAAGAGAGAATCAATTTTATTTGTTTTTCATCTGGCCTTTTTTTCTCTGATGCTTAGTTGTAGATGTGGTGCTGGCATTTAAAACCAGGTCCCCATGCATGCCAGGCAAATGTTCCAACAGTGAGCCACGGCTCCATCCCCAATTCATTCTTAATTATTATCTAAGAATGACATAATTGATATTTTAAGATAACATAATTAATATATTTGCAAGTTATGAATCATAGTAATAAAATGAACTTCTGAATCCATCACTGAACTTCAGAATTAGAAAAATTGCTAACAGCCATGTCTCACCCTTTCCTATCTCTCTGCTTTTCCCACAGAAACAATCAATATGTTGAATTTTGTGTTTGTAACTGCCTTATGGGTTTCAGGTGTATCATTCATTTATATGTTATTAAACTATATTATTGAGGTTCTTGAGTTTTAAAAGAAGTGGTATAACTTATGGAGTGTCCTAACTTGATATTTATGTTATGCTTTTAATGATCTTCTGTATATGAAGAATAGCTAACAATATAATTACGGTAATGTTCCATGCTATACCTTAATATTCTATGTGAATTTTTGCTTATTATGTTTAATATTATAATGAATATTATTGAGCATTATTTTTGTTAACTTCATGCAACACTCTCTCTTTGTTATAACAGAACTTCCATATCACAGTGTAAGTGTATGTTCAACTACATGAAGTAGTGTCAAGTTGCTTTCCAGACAGGTTGTGTCGGTTTGTACTTTGACCAGCAATGTTTAAGCGTTGTTCTTGCTCTGTTCTTTATCTCAGCACCTGGCACTCATACATGTTGCATGCTTTTGCTCAATTGGTAATAAGGTTGCACATGTTTTCATATATTCACCATCGTGTGAATAAGCATCAAACATTTGCACAGCATATTGGTATGAACAGAAACAACATGTATTTATCTATTATTGCTTTATTTTCCTTATTGATTTGTATAATATAGTCAAGCATTCTAGAAAATATCCTATATTTTCCTGTAAATATTTTGACAAATGACTTTTCATATTTAAATTGTTTGAAATATAGGAATTGATTTGTGATTTGGAGAGAAGTAAGGACTCAATTAACTTTTTTATCATTTGAAATATTAACTCTCACAGTGACATTTCTTCAGGGACCTGTCATGCCATCTCTGAAAGTTATAAAATTTCTGTATTTATTTGTAACTGTCTTTGGTTATTTTCCCATAGTAGTTGCAGTTTTTCTCAATGTTTAATTTGTTTCTCTTTTTCGTAAGCATAAACATGATGAGCAAACACATATAGTAATTTTAAAGGACACTACCAGTGTGAATGATGAACTTCCTGGCTAATATTGATTAAATAAAGAGCTTCATTAAAATTAATTTCATTTGTTCTAGTGCCATTAATGTTCTTTATGTTACCTTCCTTTATGCATTTAGAATGTAGACTGCAGAATTTTAACATTGAAAAGTACCTTAGAGATCACCTAATATTCTTCTTCATTCACAACGAAACTGTTTTTTCTTCCACTTGTCCAATTTGTTCATAGTCCCTAGTTTCTCAAATTCTTGGGACATAATAGAATCTTAAGAAAATAATGCTATTCACCTATGCTTTTCTGTATCAACTAATCACTTAATTGTTACACATAACTTCCCTGCCTAATAAATGCTGACTGGTTTCAAAAAGAGGTAATATAAATGTGGCTTAAGCACAAAAAGGACCTCAGAAAAGCTTGGAGGCACAGAATGAAATCACATTATTTCCACTATTCCCTTAAATGGTCTCAGCTCTAGTCTACTCCATGACCACCCTGAGGATTGTGTGATTATGCATGAGCTGTGTAGGGAAGACTCTTAGATTGCCCCTTGTATTCAGCGTTATTAAAGATCCTGAAAACATCATGCCTGCCCTACACATCCTTCCCAGGAGAGTAAAGGGAAAGAGCAAAAATATGAAATGCTTTGACCTCTCTCACAGAGTCAGTCTCCAGTTCTATTTTCGCATGATTTTGAAGCTTGCAATTCAAAGCCTGCTTTTGGGAGATTATTCCCACTAATGCTAACCCAGATCTAATTCACTTTGAAAGAATGCTAAGAAATTTGTGACAGCTTCTTTTCACAAATCTGAAATATACAAAATAGTAACTACAGATGCTCCTCGACTTATAATGAGGTTGCGTCCAGATTAAACCCCTGCGAATTATAAATTGAAAATGTGTTTAACACAGCTAACCTAGAGAACACCACAACTTAGCAACTCAGAACACTGCAGAAAATTGGTTCCCCTCATGATGGGTGTAACTGATAGAGCTGTGGTTGCCTTCCATTGCCCAGCATCACAAGAGAATATCATACTACTTGTTACTAGCCCAGGATAAGATCAAGATTCAAAATTTGAGTACATTTCTACTAAATGCACATCATTTTGGCAGCATTGTAAATTGAATTATGGTAAGTTGGAAACCATCTGTATTTATGAAGAGAGTGTATGAAATGGGAAAACCTAAGGGAAATGAATCAGTGTGAATGAAAGATTATGAAGTAAAATGCCTTATTGTTACTATTATTATACTTGGTAATATAACACAGTAATTATAAAGTACCATAATATATAATAGTATTATCTTCATTTTGCAATAAATTTATAGTTTACATATCGTAAAAATTTGCTCTGCAGTATGGAAGCCACTAGCTATGTGTTCCTTTGAATACTGGAAAAAGGGCTAAATGAAGAAAAGCTGCCATTGTGAAATAAGTAATGGCTCTCATAGAATTAGCGTGAACAAGCAAATGTAAACATGTCCAACATTTTTTGATGGTGATTACATGTTGATACAAAAGTATATAAGATATGTTTGATGAAATTGAAAAGCCTCATTAAAATTAATTTCATTTATTTTTGATTTTTACATCAGTTTCTAAAAAGTTAAAATCACATATGCAACTTGTGATTTTGTTTGTGCTTTACTGTCCTATATTTTCATTTTCACTTATTTGTCACATATATTAGTTTTGGATTCACATAAATGAAAAATAGATGTTTAATGAAAACAAAAATCTATTGATGTACTGTTTTTCATTTACAGATTGGACCTACTCATCTAGATTATGATAATACTATTTTTGCAGGAATGCACTTCAAGTATACATTGTTTGTGACAGTATCTGATGAAGGAAGTCCTGCACTCTCAAGTAAGAAGTTAATTGAAATATTAAAATAGTTTGAGTTACATAAAAAATCCATTATTTAAAATAATCAGTTCTTAGTTTATTGCATTTAAAATAATTTGTAATAAAGCATATAAATTGTTATTATACTAATTTATGTATTGCATATGCACTATTATTTAAAAGACTAAAGTAAAACAAACTCGGTTGAGATAACTGTTGAAATGTGTAATACAGAAATTCACAGTTATTTGAAGACAGTGTCAAAGATGAACTTTTCTATAATCTTGTGTACTTAAAAGATTTCTTGAAGAATATTTTTATTCTGCATTAGAGAAAATAGTAATATTCAGATTCTCAGAGTAAATTGCGTTTCCTTCATTGTTGACTATATTGTCATGCTGAAGTAGCTTAATCATATCCCAACCATTGAACACTGTTGACCCTGGAAAACCATGATCTTAAATTCAGAACAGTAGCATTTCTGTATATTCCCACTGTAAAACCCAATTGTTTTGACAGGCATTCAAAGGAGTTAATAAAGTATTTTAATCCTACATTTAGTTTTAAATGCTCTATAATTATATGGTAAAATTTAATAATAAAACATCAGTACCAATATATTTTTGTAATCCATAAACTTCACATTAGATATATACTATGAGGTATTAATTGAACAGGAAAAGGAAAACAGAAATTATTGGAGACTTGATTGCCTTAACTACATTTCTTCTGCACATTTTTCCCCATAGCAACTCTTACAATCATTGTAAGGGTGAGTCACATAAATGAACTTAATCCAGTTGGAACTGTATCAACTTTCACCTTCAGTGTATTTGAAAATAGTCTTATTGATACACCAGTTGGAAAAATTACATTTACAGATGCAGACTGGCCTTTCAACAATATCAAATATACCATTGTTGGAGGCAATTTAGGAACACCTCCCAAATTCTACATTGAACCGGATAGAGGTATTGTAAAAACACATCAATCAATAACAAAAATAAAGAGCTCTCATGTACTCATTTGGAATTTACTTAGAAATGATGAGCATCAGAGCATCTTTAATAATTTTCTTAATCTTTCATCTTCTTTTGGATAATGCTGTTTTCACGCTGGTTGTTAGCCATATCAATAAATTCTCAGATAACTGCAAGGAAAGCACTGAAGCTCTGATCTTTGACATACTGAGCTTCAAAGACTCCATGCACATGTATGTTCTTATATACTTAAGAATGTGGCTAACAGACCATGAATTAGTATCTGTTGTGATTTTGCTGCTAAATTATACTTTGGGGGTATGAATGTACTACTACATTGATTTGCATTAATTAATTAAATTTTCTGTTTGTTTTTGTAATGATTAGAATTCATTTATATAGTTTATAATTAGCATAATTTCAAGATATTTGCTAATCCTTGGATAACAAGTTTCCCGTTATTTTTGTGTCAGGAATGATAAAGCTACTGGATTTTCTAGACAGGGAAGTTGAGTCACAGTACAACATGGATGTGAGGATTACAGACTTGGACAACGATGCTATCCCTGACCCCTTCAGACAAAGAAGTGCTACTGCTCAGGTGACCATAGATATTCTGGTAAGAATGAGTCATTTATTGTGATACCATGGTACTTTAGGAGGCACACACTGAGAAATAAAAATTAGAAGATAGTTGTGAATGATTATAGTTCAGCGTCCTCAGCATGGAACTAAACTCAGAGTGACATGTTTCTTTCAAAACTGTTGCTGTGACATACAATGATGAAACTGTTAACTATGGGTAAACTGATTTATTTAACTTCTAAATTTTATTGTCTTACAAATCTGAAGTTCGATGAAGAGTGCCTGATACCTCTGGTGGTATTTAAGTTGTTGGAGTAATCAGTCTGTGAATAAATATATTTTCATAAACAAACAAACATATCTTATTAGAGTTTTGAGAGGTTACTCTGACACATGTTAATTGGTTTCTCTGTTTGTCCTACTGTTCTCTCCCTCTCTGGTTTTCACTGAAGAAGTATATTGATATTTCCACCAGTAAAGATTCTGAGACATATGCTACAGAGTTTCAAAAACATGAAGCAGAGAGGCAAGGACTTCTAAGTATTTTAAGAATATATTTGACTTGGCTTATTTAAGAATTACATCAATACAATTCCATACATTAATTTGTGGAACTGTACAGAAAGAAAAGAATGTTATAGTTCCAATTTTTCTTTATCTTACGATGTTGTTTGCATTCTTTTTAGCTACTTGAGATCAGTAAGAATTCCAACCCTGAATCCTTTAGAAAAGGCAATAACATCTAATAAAAGAAGATTTAAAGCCACAGACATAGTTTAGAGTCTGTGAATACTCCTGCATGGTGAACACTTTCATATGTGCTCTTGGTGAGCTAAAATAGTCAGGGTTGTGCATGACTCAGTGTTATAATCCCCACTATAGGCTCATTATGTCTGGAAAACACAATAAACCAAGCCAAAAATCTTTGTGGAGAGAAATTTAATGAAGTGATTCGAATGGTTTCAACCATGACTCAAAGATGTCAGAAACTAATGAACCTCCTTTCCTTAGGCAAGATTCCAAAATAATACACCCCAAGTATATTCCCAGTTACAACTTGAGTATCAGTAGATGCTCTTTGCGCCTGCACTTCCTTAAACTGATTGCTCTTAATTTCATTTTGTGTGTGACTTCCTGTGTTCCAGTAGGTATAAGACCAAATTCTCTCTATGTTCTTCATCTATAAAAACATTCATATTTCTTCCTTTTATGGAACTGAAAAGAATATACAGGAATGAGTATTGATTTCTTGAGATTAAGCAAAAGACTATTTGCTACCATCAGATGAGTGGGCTAAATTTGATCTAACATATCATTACTGAATTTAAATATTGTCTAAAAATACTTTCAAACAAACTTTGGGTGGAAAATATAAAAAAAGTTTTTCCAGAAAAAGAAGTTGAAGCCCATATTCCCCAACACAGTACAGTTAAAAAAAATTAGTATACCTTGCTTCAGAAAAATATTAAAGCTGAAATATCAGGATAATCATGATAAATAACTTAATGCAGAAGTACATACATGAATCTAAATTTAATTTATAGGAATAAACATATAGCAAAAGTTTATGTCTTTTATAAAATGAAAGATTACTACTTTTATGAACTGAATGATTATACTCCACCCCAAATTTATATGTTGGAAACTCTAACCCTAGTGTGATGTCTTTGGAGGTATTTGTGTTAGGATTTAATTAGCGTTAGATGAAGAAATGAATGTCGTCTGATGGGATAAGTGTCTAGAGAAGTAGAGACAACAGAGAGCCTGTTCTTCCCTATGTGGAAGGGTAGGGTAAGAAAGTGGTTGCCTGAACACCAGAAAAAGCCCTCACCAGAAACCCAGCACAACCAGACCCTGATCTTGGGCTTCCCAAACTCTGAAAATGTAAGAAAATGAATTTGTTGTTCAAGCCCTTCAGTTTATGGCATTTTGTATGGAAGACTAAGATAAATGCAAGTTTATTTTAGCAAACATAGCAAGGTTAGAAATCTGTAATATTAAAAGATATATTCTCAGTCAATAACCACATAAATAAATGGGATACAATAATAGATTTAGGATACAAGATATAAAATAGTAGCTTCACCATAAATTATTACATAAATGCATTAGAATAACTAATATCCATTTTGAAAAAGAATGCATTTAGAAGGTGGTCTGTGGCTGGAGCAGTGACTGAACAGTTACTGCTCTTGCCTGGCATGCCTGAGGACCATGGTTCGCCCTCCTGCACCGCATACACAACTAAGTGTTGCACCAATGAAAACCAGATGAAAAACTAAAATAAAGTTGATTTTTTTCTCTCTCTCTTCCCCCCCTTCTTCACTGTCCCCCCCCC
>PVKS010021635.1:0-17043 GCA_004027875.1 Aplodontia rufa | reverse complement strand
AAAAAACAATCCAAACAAAAACAATTTCAGAGCATGATCATATATTGTCTATTACACCATCATGTACTTGCTGACAAGAATTTGCATACAGAATTGAAGGCTGTTTTGTCTCCTGCAAAGAGCATGAAAAATTTCCTTAGAGGATAGTTTCTAAATCATCACTGTCTTTTCTGCAATTCTTTTGAAGAAACTGTTACCAAACACATGCCCTTTATTTCCAAACTGGAGTATGGTGACTCTCCTGTGGCCAGATGCTTACTTCATTTCTGGAATGTGTAAAGATATGTCACTTTCTTTACATGTAGAACAGTAATAGAATCAATGACTTAGAGGTTAGTGTTTGTCTTTCCTAGAATGTATTTTAAGAGTAGTCATACTCTCAAAATTCATTCTTCTAAGCAACTATTCTGAAAGTACATGGTAATGTCTATACAAAACTTGTCTAGCTTTGCTAGGAAAACAACTCATTTGGGAGGAAATTTTAGTACATTTGCTTTCTAACAGAAAGGTTTGGAAAATACAGTAATAATCACTCAAAAGGTGAAGGTACTTCTAATAGTTCAGTATCTTTCTGTGTTTTTCTCTTGGATAGCTTTTGTGTGTGTGTGTCAAAGAAATGGACAATACATCTATTTATCTTTTACCTGGATGCTTGTTAACTATGAAAGCCATTAACTATATGCACAAGTATTTAGTGCATTGACAGATTTCTTTCATACCCACTGCATTGGCATTTAGAGCACCGATTCTTTAGCCAGATGGCCTGGATAAGAATTCCACCTGCACCGTAGTAAATTGTGTTGGGCAAGTTATTGAACCTTTTTTTGCCTTGCATCCTCATTATAAAATGGTAAGAGTCGTGTCTACTTTAGGAAGTAGAGATGAGAATTTAAAAACTGAATATTTGTAAAGCCCTGAGTGACTTATAGTGAAACTTCGTAAGTGTTCCATAAATGGATAAATCACATCCCATTTCCACAGTTGGAGAAAAAAATGAATGAAAATTGTTCTATTGAATCTACATCCTGGATTGAGATTGGATTTTCATCATTTCCTCATCAAAACAAAAACTAGAAATCATTTAAGTGTTTCTGATACACACTTGAAAAATGTTCTTAGTTTTTGCAGATTATGGAATAAAAGCTACAGCACAAAAGTCACTAAGCTTGGGTATTTTTAAAAGCACAATGTTTCTTGAATTGTTTATGTTAATATGAAACTGAAACTGTAAATCAATTTCTTTCATGCACTAAACATGGCTTAGTTTAAGGAATTTTAAAATATAGCATAGAGAACTAACGTACTACAGATTTTATTTATAAAATTACTCTGAGAAAAAATAAAAAAGAATGCACACTGAAGGAAACAAATGAGACCCCTCAGAGTTCTAGTAGACAGCGGAATTAGATATTAATTGTTCTTTTTCAGTGTTCCAGTGTTTTTATCTCTCTCTTTGGTTGCTTAGATCTTTCTTGTTTATATTATTAAAATAATCTTTTTATTTGTTGAGTCCTTAAAGTGAAGATTCTTTCTTCTTAGGTATCTTTAATCTCTAATAAGCATAAAATTTCCTTAATTATTTACTGAAAAAAATATGAGTGGTATATACAGGAACTTTGAGTAGAAAAAAATGCATTAAGACCTCAGAACTATCACAGAATATAATACTGTTAGAGCTAGAGCAAACCTTAAAAAAACATATTTCCCCTTTCATTTTACATAAGAGAAACAGATTAGCCTCATCAGTGGTCAGAAACAAGATGATTATTGGTAGTTCCTAAAATGTGTGGTTAATGTTGAAATCATCTCAGGTGCTCTTTTTGTTCGTCAGATCCTATTTTATTTTCTGTGAACATTTGAATACTACATTTTCTGATTACATTCCAGTGATATTAGAGCTACCTGACTGTAGGGTTGGCAGAAGCATTTTTCTAATCCTAGCAATAAAAACACAGGTGAGATTGCCCGCTTTACATTTGTAAGGTAATTCCTAAGGACCTCCTTCTAAATCTAAAATCAATATAAGATGAAAGGAATATAGATTTATAAGTCACTCCATGATAAATATCCTCCAAGGAGAGCTTTCTAATATTTCTGATTATAGCATAGGCAAGAATTAACCTTGTCCCAAATGAATCAATTTCATATTTATTTATTACTGTAACATGCTCTCGTCTTGTTTACTTCATAAAGTATTTTCCTGGATGGTAGTTGGATTCTTCCAAACAGAAGTCTCACAAATTTCTTCCTTTCTTTATATGTCCATGAGTTGATAGTAACAATCCTTTTCTACTATCAAGACACACTTCTGTGCTCTTATAGTTTTATTTTGAGGTTATGAGTATTTGTTCTTGGAAAACATCACTGGTTTCAATTTCTCTCGGGTGATTTTCTTGAAATATTGTAATTTGCTAACTATTTGATAATTTTGCAGTATTATTAAGTGATTAAAGCCAGAGATTTCTTAGTAAATTTTAATATTTACTTGAGAAAATGTTCAGTTTTAATAATAAAAGATAATAATGTGCTTCTAAAACCACAAAAAATAGTGAAACATCTGTGTAAATCTAACATTTATTTCTACCTGCATTTTTATTTCAGCATTAATTAAGTGATTTATAGAATCAACTTCTTTTTTTAGAGAGATAAACAGTGAGAGAAAGAGAATAAGAGAGAATCAATTTTATTTAGTTTATCATGTGACTTTCATTGCTCTGATACTTTGTCGTGTACATGGTGCTGGGATTTGAACTTGTGTCCTTGTGCTTTCCAGGCAAGTGCCATGACCATTGAGCCACTGGTTAAGCCGCCAGAAAAAAATTCTCCATAACTTGTATCTTTCATTTTTACTGAAATATGGGTGTCCCCAGGATAGTGACTCAATTCTATAGAAAACTATTACATATATTTATAAGAAACGAGTATGTTTCTTGGAAAACACAAAAAGTCAAACACTCATCTATTCATATAAAATATATGATATATTTATGTATTTATATGTATATATGTTTTTATTTAAAGACAAAGAGAATTTGATAATTACTTCAAACAAAATGAATACATAAAAAGAATATAAAATGGCATTTCCTGCCTAACAAAATAATTTTTTTTCTGAAGTTATTCCATCAACAAATGAGAGAGAAATAAATCATAGGACTTATTCCACATATACTTTTAACTAGAAATGTAGGATATTTTATTGAATTCAAATTTGAGCAAAATTGATAAAGTACAAACATATGTAACACATTTTGAAATAGCAACAAGTTTATTTTCTAAATACGAATTCAAATAATATTACTATTTTATATGCATGAACTTGAAAATAATTATTTAAATATTGCAGATTTGGAGATGGTATTTATTTTCTATTATCAATGGTTTTATAATAGTATGTAAACATTATGGAAATATGAGAGTTACATGCACTCATCAGCTGTAAATACTAAATTTGGTCACTTGCGTTATTTTTCTGGAGATGGCCTAACAAAGTAACAGACACTGTGCTTTCTCAGCTTTGAAGTCTAGAATTTTCTTTTTAAGAGAGAAGGACAGAGAGAGAGAGAGAGAGAGAGAGAGAGAATCAAGTTTTATTGAGTTTTTCACATGGCTTTCATTGCTCAGACACTTAGTTGAGTACATGGGTGCTGGGGTTTGAACCTGTGTACTTGTGTATGCTGGGCAAGCGCTGTACCTCCAAGCCACTGCTTCAGACTAAAACTTGTATTTTTAAAGAGTAAAGTTTATAAAATCTGTAACTAGGTGAAAGCTGAGATGCAAAAATATGGATAAAGACCAATCAAGTTACTGTGAGACTTTGCATATGTATGCAGTGAACAGGACCTAGATTGAGGGAAAAATTATGGCTTAAAAACAATTCAAGTACTGGAAGTTAGTTGGACCTTGAAGAACAAGTGTTGCCATCAAGATGATTGTCTTGTCTAACAAGAGCTAATTTTAAGATCTTTTACAGTAAGGGATATGGTAGAAATTTGAAAGGGGCAAAAAAAAGAAGAGAAAAAAAGAATAGATAAGTGACTTTTTCATTTTTTTGTTTTCCTCCCTAAACAATATTACAAAACATTCAGAATGTTTCTACTTAAAGAATAAATAGTGAAGATTTTTTTTCTTGCTCAAGAATCAACTCCTCTCAACTTTTGGAAGTACAAGCACAAATGTTGTGCCTAAAACCAGGTGCTTGAGTGGTGGCTCAGTGGCATGGTGCTTGCTGAGCATGCATGAGGACCCGGGTTTGAACTCCACCACTCTATACACAGCTAGTACACAACTGTGTCAGAGCAATGAAGACCAGATGAAAAACTGATAAAGCTGATTCTCTCAAGAGAGGCTTTCTAACTCTTCTTGCAATCTCATGGAAACAAAAATGATTGGCAGTGGCCATCCAACTATAAAACTGTTGCTTCATTTGAGGCCGGTTTTCATGTGGGCCTTCTCTTATTTTTAATTGAAAAAAAATTAAAGCAGATACCTAACACTTGTAAGGCTCTGGAATTAATCCCCAGTATAAATAGATACATACATATATATACATTCATTCATAATCAATTCCTGCACTTCATCACATCAACAGGCTAAAGAATAGAAATACTACAATTGTATCAATATATGCAGAAAAACCATCTAAGAAAACCCAACACCAACTCATGATAAATATCTAAATAAAAGTAGAAATAGAGGAGAATTTCCTTGAGTAAATAAAGAATATCTACATAAAACTAAAGCTGATGCCTTATATTTATTAATAAGACCATGGGTCTTCTGTTAAGATCAGAAACTGCATGAAGATGACCTCTGTCACCACTTTCAACATCATCGCAAAAATTTTAGTTAATGCAATAACACAATAATTAGTGAAACACTTACTGATTAGAAATGAAGATATAAAACTGTCTTTCTTTGCAGATGACTTCTATTTTTAAAAATCTGAAAGAATAGAAAAACTCTTGGAACTAATGAACCATTATAGTAAGTTTTCAGGATACTAATTTAATATTCTCGCACCAAATGTTTTCCAATATATCAGCAATTAATAAGAGGAAATGGAAATTAAAAATATAATACTATTGTTGTTAGCACCACCAAAAATGAAATAGGTATAAATATAAAAAAATTTGCAAGACATATGTGAGAAACTCAGATGAAAGAAAGTTTAAAAAAAAAACTAAATAGATGGAGATTATTTCCATGTTCTTGGACAGAAGACTCTATGTTGTTAGCATGTCATTTCTTTTCAGCTCTATCTACAGATTCAGTGCCATCTAATAAAGATCTTAGCCATTTACATTAAAGATTATGGAAAACTTATTATATAGTTTATTAATGGAGGCAAATGATCCAGAATGGCCAAAATTATATTGAAAGAGAAGACAAAATTCAGAAGACTGATAGTTAATATCGGACTTCAAGATTTTAGCATAAAGTCACAGTAAATAAGATAATATGATATTGGTGCAAGTACAGACACATAAATCAATAAAACGGAATAGAAAGCTGAGAAATAGACCTATATTTTATAGTTAACTGGTATTTGACAAAGGAGCAAAAGCAGTCTTTTCAATACATGGTGCTGGAATGACAGGGCACTCACATGCAAAGGCAGGAATGTAGACAAAGACCTCATGCCCTTCCACAAAGTAGCTCAAATGTTCATAGATCTTAATGTAGAATGCAAAGCTCCATTAACTCTGAGGAGATAATATTCGAGAAAACCAGAAGGAAGTTAGGTATTATACTTTTTAGATACAATGTAAAAAGCAAGATACATGAAAGAAAGAATTGGTGATCTGGGCTTTTATTAAAATTATTATTTTTAGTGAAAAATACAATGTCCAGAGGATTCTAAGACAAACCACACTGACAGAAAATGTTTGCAATAGACGTATCTGATAAAGTACACAAAGAACAATAAAACCTCAACACTAAGAAAACAAGTAAAACATGGGGACAATATATGAATAGATGCCTTACCACAGAAGATATACAATATACAGATGGAGGTAAGCATATGAAATATGCTCAACTTCATATATCCTTAGAGAATTGTGAATTAAAATAGTAATGCAACACCATAATACCGTAAATCATCCATTAGAATGGTTAAAATCCAAAGCAACAATAACACCAAATGCTGACTAGCATGTGGAGCAACAGGAACTCTTATTTATTGTTAACGGGAAAACTCAATGATACTGCCAGTTTGGAAAAGATCAGAAATTCCTCACAAAACAAAATGTGTCCTTATCATCCTTTCTAGCAACCATGCTCCTAGGTATTTACCCCAATGAATTGAAAATTTATGTCCATACAAAAATCTGTAAACAACTGTTATAGTAACTCTATTTATCATTGCCCAAACCTAGAAGCAAAAAAGAAGTTTTTCAGTAGGTGATTAGAAAAATAAACTGTGCTTCAGACAGGCCATGGAATATTATTCAGCAATAAAAGGAAATGTGTGATCAAGCCATAGAAAGACATGGAGAGAACTTAACAGCGTATTACAAAGTGAAAAGAACCAGTTTGAAACTACGACAGACTGTGTAAGTTTCAACTGTAGAACACTATGGACAAAGTAGGACTATGGAGACAATAAAATGATCAGAGGATGCGAGAAGTTGGGGACAGAAGGGAAAAACAGGCAGAACACGTAGAACTATTCTGCATGACACTGCAGTGGTGGGTACAGATTATCATATTTTTGTGCAAATCCCTAGAAGGTACAACAGCAAGAGTGAGACCTAGTATAAACTGGACTTTGATATTTATGTGTCATTGATTGTTACAAAGTGCCACTGTGATACTGGGTATTGATAGATGAAATTGTGCATGTGTGGAAACAGGAGTATATGGCATCTCGCTCTACTTTCCACACAGTTTTACTCAGAACCTCAATCTTCTTTAGGAAGTAAAGTTTAATAATTAGAGTAACAGAAGCATGCTATTTAAAGGACCTACTGTCAAATGATATTAATGGTTTATTTTTTAATTTAGTGCTTTTTTCTGAAACAATGGAAAAAATTATGAATAGTGTTGTGAAAACTTAGAGCCCTGTAACGAAAAAAGTTAGGTCTTTTTGACAGAAGTCAGAGTTGGACATAGCATTTGTGTAGTTTGTAAATGTATATTTTGGGGGGATTTTACATTTAATGTTAAGCTCACTTATGCTAGAGACTGTTCTTACTGGCTTGCAAATATGCTTTATTAATATTTCTTCTCAACTTTTCATTAAGTAACATATTGGTAGTTTGAAATTTTCGAAAATTTTACAATGTGGGATTTAGCAAACTCTGGAGATTTTTTCCCTTTGGTTAGTAGCATGCTAGAGTGACCACCCCCACCATCTGTAAGGTCTCTGAGGCCTGGGATTGACCAGATCTTCTCTTTTCTAGTTCCACACTCAGTGTGTAGCCCACAATAAGACTCAAAGGTCGGGCTCAAAAAGTATATATTGAATTGTTGAATCTGTTTTTAAAGTTAATAATAGTGATAAAGGCAAATGAGAAATTAATTCATAAAAAATTTAAAGTACAGTGAGAGTTGGGGCTAAAATGAGAGGTCAGTAGGGTATCATTCTTAGAAGATAAGGTGGGAGTACATTTTAAAAGGATAATTAAAAAATGAAACTCAATGTATGTTGTACTGGATGTAAAAATGTAAACCATTACCGAAGTTTTACATGCTGAAGCTGGTGAACCAAAAGTTACCATTTTTAGAAGAGTATTGTAGCAAAATATCCAAAAGGCTGAAAACTGATGAATAAATAGGGTATGGGATGGAGGGTTGAACAGAGAGGGTGTGTGATGGAGCCACTGCTCCTGCTCCTGAGGAGGGCTGACGGGGCTTTGGAGACTCCTTTGTTTCTTGGGTGAGTGTGTGGCTCCTTGCCCAGTGCTCTGTGTACCTGATCAGTGAAAGGAGGGGCAGGAATTAAGTAATTTCCAGCCAAAGAGTGAAAAGTTTCATGGTTCTTTGAAAAAATTCAGAGTAAGGGAGGGAGGAGAAAGCACGGCACTCGAAGAAATATGATCGTTTTTGCACATAAAAAAGGATCCTGAAATGCTGGAAAATAGAAAGGAAATATCCAACAGAAACAGTGGATTACACTGAATATTTGCAGGTAGGAAGACAGTTATAGACTGAGGTGGGAAAAGGAATACAGACAAGGGTACAACATCTACAGGAAATTGAAAAAAATTTTTTTTCTCAGGAAGTCATGATATAAATGACCTTAAATAAGGACATGCCCTGGTGTTGCTGCTCTAAATACTTTATATGCAGTATATCTTTAAATTTTTCATAAGTCTACAGGACAGAAAAGTTTAATTCTAGTTTTATAAGTGAAGAACTAGGAGGTTCCCTGCCCAAAGAACATGTTATGGAAACTAGATTTGAATCCAAAATTCTGACTTTAGAATATGTGAGGCACCAGGCAGAAGTCTATGACTCAAGAATTGTTTGATCACCTACCAGAGAGATACTGTATCCAAGTTTTTTGCTACTTTATGTCTCTGTTTCCTTAGCTGTCAAATAGGCACAGTATTTTCTTTCCCATATGACCTATAATGGTATTGAGTTACTTGAGAAATTGTGTTTTAGAAAGCATAAAGTATGATAGATATGTAGCATATTTTTATGCAAAATGGACAAAAGGTTATCAGAATTTTATTTTAGGGGCTAAAAGCTAAGGCACTTAATTTCAAATGCCCTGGATGACTTCATTAAAGTAGACAGGGCCATATACTAATAATGAGCAAAAATTGTAGCAAAAGCTAAAGGGACATGGAAAAGATTTGGATAAATGAATACTGAAGAATCCCCAGTAGTACTACTATTTTTACTCCAGTTGGGGGAAATTTGCCAAACCATAACAAAGGAAATTCCAGATCATGATTTAGCAGATACTCTTATGTTGGCTCAGTGCCATTTTGCTTTCTGTCAACATTCATACCATCTTATATAGTGCAGTGTGTCAGACGTACAATGGCACTTGCCATGGAAACCGAGATTTCTCATGAGATCCTGAACATTAGGATGACAGCAATGTTGGATACATTCACCCATACAAGAACTTTTCTTTATGCATTTTCTCTTTCTTCCATGGCCAAAAGAAGAAAATGCAGAAATGAAGCCCAGGAGGGTGGCTTCTTATTTTTGTTATTTACTTGACCCTGGATATGAGTTTGCTTCTATTTTTAATGTTGTTGTTGTTTAATACAAACTACTTTGTGTTTTTCAAAAGTGCTGCAAATCTTTCAGCCATGATGAAAGCAAGAGTGGGAAGCATTATTATTATTATTTTTATTTATTTATTAGTTTTTTTTTCCATTTTGGCTCAAGAATAGTCTTGTGTGGGAGAAAAAAAAAGACAAAGGAAAAAAATATGCCTATGCCCACCCACAACTGAAAAGCCCTCTGAAGTTAAAGAAATTAAAGTCCAGCTTGTGATTGGAAGTTGCGTGTGTCTAGACCCCAGAGATAACATAAAAACGGCCTCCAGGCATCCTCTGAGACAGAGGATGTTCAATCAGATTCCAAGAACTCAAGAACATGTGTTTTACAAGGGAGAAAGCCAAAATACAAACTTTCCTGTAAGTACTACAAATACCATATGGAAAATTGATCCCATAAACTAAAAAGAAAAACATAATAAAAGAATAATTTTTGAATCCCACTATGCCAGTTAAGGGATATATTTCAGTCTTCTCCTAATTTCCAGAAAATATGACAGAATTCAAGGGGAAGATTTGATGAGTAGTTAAAGTATCATTTTTGGTTCTCTTAGTAAACCATATATATAGCCGGCTAATCTGTCTTGTTGGTTGCAAAATAAACCAGTTTGAGAAAGCGATAGATAGACCAATCATTGTTTTCCTATGTTATGTTGGTAGTTTGGATTAGTATTTGTTTTCCCTCAAGTATAGCTGTTGGATGGTAGCATATTTATCTTATTCATGTTGTAGATAGCTTCTGATGTATAAAGAGATAAGAGGCCATAATTTCTATTTGGGATGCTATTTACTGTATTGTTTATAATTATTAATGCAAATTAGAGTGCAATGGTGAGATCATAAACTACAATTAGCATAATTTCTGTCCTTACAAAAAATGGTATTTTACATGATTTTTACTATTATTTTCAATTTATGAAACATGAATAATGGCATTTTATCAAATCTTGAATTTTTCATGAGATCTGCTTTACTTTTGGTTTTTAACATTTAAAATTTCACTTTAGCCAATTCAATCATATTTTTTGTCTATTTCAGATAATTCCATCATGTTCTGAAGGACTTTTTTGTATTTTACAATTTTGTACACTTAACTGTTAGTTATCCTTTTTTTCTTTAATAGAAAGGCCATGGTCTGGCTCATAAAATTATTCTTATGTAACAGATTTGCTTTTAGTTTTGCTTGGTACACTCTGAATTTTATGCAGTCTGGATCAAAATTTTATATTAATTACTTAATATTTTATTTGAGATTCCCACAATATGAAAAAATAGGGCAAATTTGAACTGTACACCAGAATAAGCACAGTATTGCAGATTTTATTTATTCCAAGGAACTTTTGCTTTTCTTTTCCAGAGCCCTGGACAGAGAGAGGTTTTCTTGCTGTGCACAGAATGTAGGTGATTTTCCTCCTAGTGAGAGTGCCGGCTCTCACGAGTGCTGATTCTGCAGAGACTTGTCCGTTTTCACTTCTCACCTCTCAGTCTTGAAGCCTAGTCCCCCAAGGTCCCTATGCAGACATCAACCCAAGGTTGTCACTGTTTGGATCAGAGCAAATCTGATGATGAACTTGCACTCTTGTTTTGTTCTGGCGTGCTGTTTTTTCTCCAGTAAGGCATCAACGAATTTCCCTTTCTTGCTTCTAAATTTAATTCAGTAACGTCAACTTTTAGCATCCTAGAGACTTTGTAGTAAAATGTTGAGATAAATTTTTGTGTCAACTTAGCTGTTGAAGAAGTTCCCAAAGAGTTGGGAAAACCTGTTTTCTGGGTGTGTCTGTGAAAGTGTTTTTAGAAGAGATTAGCATTTGAATCAGTGGAGTGTGTTAAGAAGATCAGCCCTCACCAATATAGGTGGGTATCATCCAAACCACTAAAGCTCTAAATAGAAGGAAAAGAGGGAGGGTGAATTCTTGGTTTCTTTTCTTGAGCTAGGAGATCCATCCTCTCTGCACTTGAATATCAGAGCTCCTAGTTCTTGAGCCTGCAAACTCCAGGACTCAGTCAGACCACTGTCTCCTCCTCAGTCTTGGTTCTTAGCCCCTTACCCTGGGGCTGAATGACACCCTTGACTTTCCTTCTCCCTTCTCTTGTAGGTTTCAGGAATAAATTAGTTATTAAGATATATTTTCAGTACAGCAGGTTAACTTCTGATGGAGATATAATAACCCCTCTTTCTCTGCTCCTCCATGCTAAACACAGCTATAATCCCTGAACATAATATAAGGGACAAAGGACTCTGAAATATTTTAGAAAGAAGAAGAGCTACATTGGAACCCCAGGATTTGAGGAACAGTATGTTAGCATAGTAATTCTCATTTCCTCACATAGCAGAAAGAGGAACACCAAACCTCTCATTTTATGATCCCCCTAAGAGGAATAGAAGGCAGTCCAGGTAGGCTCATTCTTCAACACTATGGAATGGGAATCCCTCTGACAACCTCAGCAAAGGCCAAAGGCTTAGAGGATGGATCAGGATCCATGCCAACAATTAGCAACCATGAAAAGAGCTCTCCCAAGATCCCTTGTTTATCTTGTGGAGAGGCACCAAGGAAGGTGGATTGAACCAGAGAACCTCACCCAACCACTGAATACAGTCAGACCTTGGGAGCTTCTCCCACTGAAGGCCTGGGACACCCCTCCTCTGCTGAGAGATGGTAAAGCAGCAGAAGTCACTGCTACATGATTCCTGCTTCAGCAAGATCTGGCCCAGGAGGTGATCCATGTCCCCCAAATGTAAAAGAGATGATTAAAAAGTGCCAAGTCAGAGAAGTCACTTAACTGACATGGGCCTGAGCCTTCTTTCTCCCACCAGGAAATACCTAGGGCAGGCAAGAGTAACCAAAAGGACAGATGTAGAGAGAAGCATTGTGCTTGAAAGCTGCTCTGTCCCTGTGGGTCTCAGATGCCCCCCTTGAAGGAGAGGCAGCACTTAAAGTGAGCACTGGGAGTCCCAGTAGTTCCTCTTAAACCACTTAGACCAGAACAACCTACACTGTTCCGAAAATTAAACTGGTCACTGGGAACATAATTCACAAAAAGGTTGCCCAGGACTGTGTGTCAAGCCTAAATGTATTTACTGCTGTGGGCAGGGTCTGGCAGAGGAGGCCAGGGGATAGTGGTGCACACCATCTGACACATAGATACTGAGGCAGGAGAACAAATAGAAAGTTTGAGCCCAGCATGAACAACTTGGTAAGACCCTGACTCAAAATAAAAAGGGCTAGAGTTGTAGCTCGGGAATTGTCTAACATGCATGTGACCCTGGGTTCAATACTCAGTATTGCAAAAAGAAAAACAAAACAAAAAAAGATTCAGTCTCCTTTCATAAGGGACAAAGTTTTCAGAATACAATAGGAAATCATCTGAAATACCAAGAACCAGGAAAAGCATACATCCACAGTGAACTGAATGAGATATTGGAATTATATGAGGAGACTTTTAAGGCATTTGTTTCAATGCACTGCTTCAGCTCACCCCACAAATTACACATCGGAATGTGGGGTGCAGCTAAAGCAATGCATTGAAATAAATTTATATGGCTAAATTCAGAAAGGCCCCAAAACAATAATCCAAGTTATTACCTTAAGAAACGAGAAACAACAAAATAAATTCAGAAGAAGACTGTCAAACTTTTTTCCAGAATGACTTTATCCTTTTATATGTCCATCCATAAAGCAGGAGTGATTCCAATTCTCTTCACCTTCTTCAGCAATTCGTATTGTTGCTATTTTTCTTTTAGTCATTTTGGGATATTTGTAGTGGTATCTCATTGTGGTTTTAATTTGCATTTCCTTAATGGCCAATGAGATGACATTTTATTCATTTATTTATTTATTTTTTACCATACTGCTTTTATCTTTCAATATATGAACACTGCATTTATATGTAATATTGACCTGTCATTTGTATTTATCAGCCTATTTCTCCTTCTTCATTTTACTTTTCAACCTTTCTGGATCCTTATATTTTTGATACATAAACAATTTTGTGTATAATTCTATGATCTACTTTTTAAAAGTTAATATTATGGTCTGGGGGCTGGGGTGGTGGCTCAGCGGTTGCAGTGCTTCTATGGCATGCGTGAGGACCTGAGTTCAAATCCCAGTACCATGTACACAACGAAGTCTCGGAGCAATGAAAAAACTAAATAAAATTGTTTCTCTCTCTCTCTCTCTCTCACTATCCTTCTCTCTTTAAAAAATTATGGTTTGTATATTTTAATTCGTCAGCGTACTTTAAGTAGATAGAAACCTTAGTCATATGAGGAAGTAAAAGTCAATACAAAGAATTATATTTTAAAAAGCACAAATAAGATTTTAGAAGTCAATCTAAGTATAGAACTCATCAATTTATAAATGCAGACCATAATATTGAATGCAAATCATTTAATAAAAAGGCCTCTAAAAAACAACCAGTAAATGGTGGTTAACTACAAATGTGCTAAAGAAAATCACTAAGTTTTCCTGAGGTAACAGGTGTAAAAGAGGAGCTACCACGTGAAGGCTGAGAAAGAGAGGACAACCCAAGCCCTGAGGAATTAAGACAGGGCCTCCTTCTCCTAAGGCTGAACATATCACCTCTGGAAGAGGGTGAGGCTACCGCAAAAGCCTGTGGCCTGCCTGTGGTAAAACCAGGTGCCCAAAGGCGCTGGCCTAAGCAGGTCTATAAAAACAGAGGTACTCTGATGGTGCCACTGGCATTGCCCAGAAAGCAGTCCAGATCGCTGATGGTGCCCTGAGGGCATGCTGAGGGAGCAGGGTGCTGCTGGGCAGGTCCTCTGCTGAGTTGCTGGGAACAGCTGAGTGGGGAGTGTTACGTGAGAGTGAGTAGGAAGCAGTCTGTGAGGGTTACTGGAATCCCATGCCTATATAATTAAATAGATGCATAAAAGCAAAATCTCTCCCTACCTCAGATTAAAAGGAGGATTACAACTTGTAAGACAGACATCTTCCTGTGGGTATTCTGATCCCAGGCTCTTCCACGTGCAAAACGTAAAAGCATGTCAGTTAGCAAAGAGAAATGTTTAAAAGTTAGAAGGCCTAGTTCCAGCTTCACAAAGCCAGAGAAAAAGAGTGATTAGAACCTGTAAGAACATCTTTAGATAAGTGCCATAAAAGCTGTTATGGTTTAGATCTAGAAGGTCCCCAGTCTCCTGTGTTCAGAGGTGGACTTTAGGAAAGGGATTGGATCATTAAGGATCTGACCTCACCAGAAGATTATCCATCCACGGCTGAACAGACTACTGGAGGTAGGACCTGGTTGGAAGAAGTAGGTCACTGGGAACATGCTCTGGGTCTATCTTCTCTCTGGTCCTTTGTCTCTTTTTCCTCTCTTACTCTGCTCCCTGGCTGCCATGAGCCATGTTTTCTCCACTATGTTCCTTCCACAGTGATGATTCTGGCTTGGGGTCAGTCAACCAGGGACTGGAATCTCTAAAACTTGTAAGGAAAGCAACGAACAAACAAAGAACATAAAGACAGAGGAGATTAGCAGGTCAACAGTAATGCAGATTTATTCAGGAGAAGCCTGTGGAAGAGGACCCAGTGGAGTCTGGGACTCACCTCCAGCTTACAGCTTGCGGTAGACATAGAGAGAAAGGGGGAGAGGTGGTTAGGGCATCACTACAGAGTTGTCAGGTAGAATTCCTTTCTTAATGATGGGGCCTTTAGGGTGGAGTATTGTCTGGCATTTGGGGACAGGTGGGTCAGAGTGACCTTGAGGTGGTTCTTGTTCTAAGATAGATGATATGTTTCCAAATGGTGTTGTCTAAGTCAGGTAGGCACACCTACCTAACAAACTGTGAGCCAAAGTGAATCTTTCCTCTTCTAAGTTGTTCTCATCAGATGTTTGGATCACAGAAACAAAGGGCTAACACGAAAGCTTAACAAACATTATTACTAGCGCGTATTGAAAACCCCTACCTGTCAACTTCAGAATCTTATGACACATATTTCCTTTGTATCCTTGATACACAAGATATCAGTATGTAGTTCAATTTGCATTTTTAGTAGCATTATTTATTTATTTCTATTATCAACATTTTAAATAGAATTAGTTGTGTGCTTATATTTATTTACGTACTGTCTGATTTGTTTTCCATCCATTCTTCTATTAAGAATTTTGTCTATGATTTCCCCTTCCCTTGAAATTCTTACAAATGCTTTTAAAATATAGGATTTTTACTAATAAGCCCCTTTTTAATTTTCATAGCATTTAAAAAAATATTCTTGAAAGATAATTCAACTGTAATAGATTAAGAAGTCTTGAAATATCACTTCTGTTAATATATTTTCTTCAGCTTTAGTTATATGATAATGTGTCCTGGTATAGAGACTTTTTTTTATGCATACTGCTTAAATGATTATCTGTTCCCTGTGTCTGTGGATCCATTTGTTCATGAAAATACATGGCCATGATGTTGTCAAATGTTGCATCCTTTCATTTCTTTTTATTTTCCATATTTTGTATACCAGTTATACACAATGTGAGGTAGTCTATTCTATTCTCCACTTATCTTAATCCCTCCCTTTTTATTTTCTATTTCCTCTCTAACCATATCCTATAGAATTTCTTCATACCTATGTCTTGTCTTCTGTTGAGATATTCACTGTATTTTAAAATGCATTTATTATTTTTTATTTCTTAAATATTTATTTAGTTGTTTTAAAATAAGCTTGGCTTCATTTTTTGTAGTCTTTGGCTTCTCATTTTTAACTGTATTTTTTTCAAATTTTATACTTATTTAATAATTAAAAAATATGAAACATCTAGAGCTCAAAACTCCTACTGATTGTTCTCAGCAAACGCTCATGTAATGGCCAGTTTTCTTCCATTTGATCTATCATGTTAACTTATATAAGAGTGGTTTAATTCTTATGGAATTCTTGAGTTAAAATTGAGGATGGTTCCTTCTACAGGCAAATTAATTTTTGTATCTGCTTTGAGAAAGGGTCCACTACTAATTAAAAACCACTAATTTTTTTTTTTCAAAAGACTTCTATGCCTGAGGTTCAGTGCCCTTAACTTCTTGGTGCTTTGTCTAAGTTTTAGGATCTAAGTGGCAGTGTAATCACTTACAAATTTTAGTTCCAGTTTGCCTTTTTTTTGTTTTCCTGACCATTCAATATCAATTTTTCCATATCCTTTATGTTTATTAATCTTCATTTTTAAATCTAGGATTTATTTATAGCAGTACAGTTTTTCAGAACAATCAGTCTGGTTACCGCCCAAATCAAAATTCTCAAATATACTTTTGTTTTTTTCGTTAATAGCCAGGTTTTATTGGAACCAGAAAGTAATTCCCCTACCAACAATTATGCAGTTAATTGTCATAGCAGGAAGAAGAAACTCAGGTATAGAAAACAAGGAAGAACTATGAAGAGAAATCAAATGTGCATTTTTTTTATCTGCACAAGTTAAGATCAGCAATAAGTTTATGGACCTAAAATTTGCCAAACTGTGCAATTTGTATAGTTTGAACTTCAAGTTCTTCTTTTGATTACTTAAACTTAGTTAATGCAAAACAGTGTTTCTGCTGCAACTTGCTATTAGGGGATTACTGAAATGTACAATCAAAGCATTTAAGACTATGCAGGGCAAGGAAACAATCAAAAGAGTCAAGAGGTTTCCTACAGAAATGGAGAGTATCATGGACTATGATTCCTCAGACAAGGGTCTCATATCCAGAATCTATAAAATACTCAAAAATGTCAGCTACAAAATCACCAACAGCCCAATTGATAAATGGGCCAAAGAGCTAAACAGAAACTTCTCACCAGAGGACATTGATCAAGCC
>PVKS010021634.1:0-34884 GCA_004027875.1 Aplodontia rufa | reverse complement strand
GCTTTGTAGATCTCCTCTATCTTCTCTGTAATGGGAATGAATCAAAGCAGGGGGGAAACAGCATTAACATGATGCTCTATCCATTCCGTTTCCTTTGCTCTCAATTTCCTTCACTTGCCAAAACCCAAAATTTCTGAACTCTTTCCCCAAGTCATCTCAGGAGGAGGGCTCTCTTAGTAAGGTTGCATTCTCTTAGGAGGCAAAACCTTATCTTAATGGAAACAAAGCTACGGAGGGTCCATTTTCAGAATGTTTCATTAACGTGAGATGAGAGACCACCTCTTTTTTCGCTCAAGGTACAGAAAAAATACCCCGCGCACACACACATATGTATGTACACACAGAAAGAAGAGGACCTTCCTGGTCCTACTGCCAATGCCTTGAAGTCAAGTTCCTCTAACATCTCCTCAACTGAGACCTACAATCGTCTCTTCCCAACAAGAACACTCCACGCGGGACTTTCGTCATGTCAGCCTTCTGAGTCGGTGCCTTCAATCTCGGGCTCCCTGCTGCCTAGGTAATAAATTCCAAAAGCCACAGCCAAACAGGCTAGCACATGACACCTTTCCAAAGGTAGCAACTGCTGCCATCTTCTTACAGGCTTGGCCTGCTGCTCCTGAAGCTTTTCCTGGTGGATCCCAGCCCTGGGAAATCATTCCAAACATCATCTTAATTGACAACTGGAGGACCTAGCAGGTGGGGCAGGTTCAGGTCGCATGTCTGACTCTAGCATCTAATGCAGGCTGCCAGTAACCTCTCCAGGGACGACAACTGTCCGACACAGACATCTAGACTCCAAGGCCCCACGAGGACTGTGTGCTTGCTGCTAGAAACAGAACAGGGTCTCAGTTCACTTTTTTTTTTCTGACCACTCAAGGTTCTCATTAGGACTTTTTGATTCTTACACAGATTGTAATGTGGGGACATCCCAAGGACCTCTGGATTCTGCCAGGCTTTTGTCCCTAGACTTCCTGCCACTTCCAGGGCCCTCATGCAAGTTCCACGTCCCTGCTGATAACCACTTCTACTTTCCTGTCCATTTTGTGGAGAAGGAACCATGATTTTCAGAATATAAAATGTAGTTATCAGCAGACTGGGAAAGGCCTTACTGCAGTTTGCATGCAAGTAATATTTAAACTCTTCAGCACTTATACTTTGTGAAATGAATTCAAGTCTGTTAGTATTTATATTTGTGAGATTTTTATCCAATTATGCACTAAGGTACGATCTCAGCTGAGATAATGAAAGGCAGAAAATAACTATAACCTTATACAGAGATGTGTGTACTGTTAAAAGAACCTTTTTAATAAACTACTAGGATAAAAAATTACACACAGGGGAAGGAGTGGTGGCTTGGCTGTTACACATGCTTGCCTGGCATGCGTGAGTACGCGAGTTCAAACCCCAGCACCACATATACAATGAAGTGTCCAAGGAATGAGTCACATCAAAAACTAAAATAAAGATTGCTTCTCTTTCTCTCCCTCTCACTGTCCCCTCTTTCCTTTAAAAAAAAAAAATTTACAGACAGTATTGCTGGGCTTTTTTTTTTTTTTTTTGCAGGGCTGGGATGGAATCCAGGGTCATGCACATGCTGGGCAAGTGCTCGACCACTGAGTCACATCCCAGGCCTTAATCACTTTTTAAAGTAAGCCAAGATAAAGCAATTCTTGTCTTCTTTTGGTAACTCTGAAAGAAGTGTGAAGAAAACCCCAGCCAGCAACTACCACACAGATGCAGAACATTAGCCCAGTTTTGAGACTGCAAGAAGAGAGGTACTCTCAACTCCACCTGCTCTAGACGATACACCCCTGGGTGAAAGGTCACTATTCACTGCAGTCTATCGCTGAACACGTGCTGCCACCATCTGCCAGTCAGCCCTTTCCAGGGATGATTGGAGGGTGGGTACGTCTCATAGAGGTGGTGGGGAAGGAGAAAGAAGAGCAGGGCCCCTGCCTCAGACAAGCAGCCCAGATGGGTGAAGTACTGTCAGCCAGAAGAACCGAGAACCCATGAAAGTACCCACACGGCTGAAGAAACCTGACGTCTTACAAACCGAGTACAAACGCTGAGACTTCAAGAAAACCGATGTGCCCCCCCCCCCACAGACAAATGAATACATTCAGGTCACTAAACTGTAGGTTACATAAATATCAATTTAAGCAGCAGTGCAGGAAATCTCAGCCAGCCCTCACGTGGAAATGAGTCACTGTCAGCAGTGAGGCATGCAACACAGTTGTGCTTCAATTGCTCATTTAAATACCAAAGCCAAAGGACTCTGAATTGAAATTTTTAAATTATCATAACGTTCTTAAGCAACATATACAGGAAAAATCTTAGCCTGCTGTCTAATGTAAAAGAAACTGGTATACAGAAACCTTGATCCGGATATTATGGGCTGAGGATTGAACACAGGGCTTACCATGGGATTTCTTAAAAGTAAACTCCTCTGGGAAATTAAAGATGAAACATTTAGATAACTTTGTAAAACACCAGCTACCATGCATTTAATTTCCCAGTACACAACATGCCGGGACCCTGGGGAAATCCTGCCCCTTCCAGGACAGGTCTGGAGAGACCCCAGCCCCAAGGGAAGGTGCATGAGCACTACCCCTACCAGGGTCATGGTGCCTGCTACCTAAGGTCAAAAGGACAATAAGATGGAAGAGCCACACGCCATTCTCCCCATACCTCCTAAAGGGACATCTTGGAGCTGAGTCTTATCCTTCCTCCACTCAGAGACAACATCCAAGAGAGCATTAAAATGAAAATCCATGCGCTTGTCAATAGTGGGGTCAGTTATTCTTCCACCTTCCTGAATTAAGTCACATCTTTCTCCAAACTTATGCATGCTGATGCCAAGCTTCAAAATAAGAATAAGAAGGTGAAAATCTTCCCTGGAAAAAATGTTTACAGGTTCTAAGCTGAAATGAGAGCTCTTGTGGAGAAGACGGTCTACAGGCAACAGAGCTGGACATGCTAACGCGAGGGCAGCCGGCCAAGTGCGGCAGCGAGAAGCGGCATGAACTGGGGAGCTCCTGTCTCCTGAGGGTGTGAGGTGACAGCAGTGGTGTCCAGCCCCTGCTGCTCTTCCAGATGCTGTACACTGCCTGTCCTCAGCCACCCTTCCGCTCCTCTCCGGACCCACACACACTCACTGAAGCCGGGCTTAATGTCAGTGTTTCAGGGTCTGGGGGTGCAGCTTAGTGGTAGAGACCTTGCCTAGCCTAGTGTGTATGAGGCCCTGGATTCCAGCCCCAGCACAAAAACAGAAGTTTCAGAAAAATTCTTGGGGCTACTAGGCTGCCAGATAACACACAGAACACCCCAGTGACTGACTTTCAGATAAGTAACACACATTTTTAAGAATTATGATGTGCAAAAGATTCCATGTAATATTTGGGACATGTTTGCACTAAAAGATCATTTATTTATCCGAAAGTCAAATTTAACTGAGAATCCTACTTTTTTTTCTTTCAAGGCCAAGGACTGAACTCAGGGTCTTGTGCACGCTAGACGAGTTCTCTGCCACTGAGGTCAATCCCCAAACCTAGAACCTACACTTTTATCTGCTCATCAGCAGTCCTAAAATTAACATATAAAATTAAAGATGTGGGAAAAAGAAAAATCTTTTAAATGCCTTCTTGGAAAGGCAGAAGGGTAATTGTTTTATTTACTTTGCAAAAGAGATGAGACTGTTGAATATTATCTATTTTAGAAACAATATTAATACTATTTTTTTTCCAGTGTTGGGCATCAAACCCAGGGCCTCAAACAAGCTAGACAAGTTCTCTGCCACTGAGCTATACCCTGGCCCCACATTTAACACTATAAACAAGCAAATGACACAATTTTTCTTTGCTCTGTCCACAATACAAATGTTAAAGAAACTCACTTGCTCACACATTAGTGCTACTGGGTTATTAATACAGCCATTGACAATCTGAGGTCCTCTTCCCACTGTGACACCTTTAAAAGATTTATCATCCCATACCCGGCCTCCAATTCTGTCTTTGGCTTCCAGGACAGTCACCTAAAAAGACAATCAGGGAATCTAAATAGGACAGAATCATCATACCAGATATAGTATTTTTAAAAATATAGAATAATATTAAATAGCTTCCACATTGTTACTTTATATATGCTTTCTTTTTAGAAGAGAGGATCAGTCTGAGAACCAATTTTTATTTTTTTCATCTTTTTTTGTTATTGTTGTTGTTTTTCCTCCACCTATTGTGTATGTAGGGCTAGGGATCAAACCCAGGTCCTCATGCATCCCAGGCAAGTGCTCTACCGCTGAGCCACTTCTCCAGCACCAATTTATTACACTTCTAAAGAAACAAGTTCAGCTGAGTATGAACATAAGCCAGAGCAGACGCTGAAACAATCCAGATTCTGGACAGGAACCCATTTGAGGTTCCTCTCAAAATCAGATAATGTGAGACTACTTTGAAAGCTTTACTAAGTAGCTCCATAAACTATATTTATATAATTATTCAGATGAAGAGATGATTTTCCTATGGAATGTCTACATATGGAGCAAAATCGCCTCAGCACTGCAGACAGGCCTTTCCCTAAGACATGACTACTACTTTTAAAATCCCACTCTGTATAAGCACGACCTCATGGGGCAGGCCTAACGAAGTTATTTTACCCAGGTTATTTTATCTTCAGATTTCTAACGCAGGTGGGAGAAGGAACTGCTCCTGCTGGGATTCGACATGACACAGCCCCCTGACTGCATTAACTGAAGATGTGAGTCCTATTTACTGCAAGAGCAAGGCCTCATTTCCAGACCCCAAACAGCACTATTCAAATTGCTCAAGCAGAGGTCCCCTGAGTTAAACATCTCTCAGGGACTCAGAATAATCCACTCCTTAATCTCAAGGGGCATGGATGCTCTCCCCAGTGTCTCCATCACTTGGGGAGTACGAGGAAAATGATAAGGGCCACAAGACCTAAACTCCTCCCTTCCTCCAACTAGAAAGGCTGCCATGTGTGATCTCACCCTTCCACTCTACTGGCTTTCTCTGCTTTTACGCTGAACCACCCATTTCTAGTTTTAGTATAAAAGGAGGGATGAACATTAAAGACAGCCTCCCTAGACTTTAGAAATGGATAACCTTCCCTATGGTAGAATCTGTAGGTTTCCCAAGTAAAACACAAATAAAAATGTTGGCCCTAATACTGAGTGCTGAGACAATTAAAATACTAATTTACTACCACACAGAAAATACTCCAAACTCCAAGCACACATCCTCTGACTCCAACCCAGGACCTTGTTTTGCCAGCTGTGTAACACACTCCATGACGTGGGTCGTGCACCCAAGCAGGAGGAAAATCTGAGGCAGAGCTACTGAAAATCTCCTCTGGAACTCATCTCTAAAAAGCATCCTAGAGAAGGTATTGTGAAAAAAGAAATGTTTACACTTTTCCCTAAAAACCAACATTCTTGCAAAGTTAATTTCAGAAGAGATGTGCCAGGCCTGCCAAATCCATGCACTCGAGGGACGTCACTGTGAGTTACTCTAATGGGAAATGGATACTGAACCACATTCTGCTCAGTGTGAACTGGTTTAAGGCATTTCCTTCTCGGGGAAGCAAGCTTGCTTATGTACCTGCAGGACTGTGGAAATCACACAGGGCTATCTCAAGCAATGAAGTAATTTATTCAGTCTACTCCCAAGAGCAAAGATTTTGTTTTCAAGTAAGATGCAAAGGATGCTTTTGATTTCCATATGAAAATCTAACTCGGTATTTCAGAAACTTTTGCCTGAAAAATGGGAGAATTGCCATGCTGTCCTGTCACTTTCCCATGGCCTCTACTGTGACAAGGAGGATCTATCAAGAGCTTCACTTTAATGCCAAGTTAGCATTTCTCTTGATTTGCTCATTAGAGTCTGAAACTCTCCAAAGCTGGGAGGATTTCTAGCTTCCTCTACATTTCTTTTATTAAATCAATGTCGAACACCGTAATTTTCTAGGACCTAACGTAAAGATATAACACATTTAGATTCTTTACTAAAACTGGAACTTATTTCTGTGTCTTAGAAAATCTGGACCAAGGGAGCAGATAACCATCTGATTCTACCTACATTTCCCAAAAACCTTACCTTAATTCCAAAGTTATGGAGCTGCCTAGCAGCTGCTAACCCTGCTGGACCAGCCCCGACAATGACGACTGATTTCTTTAAAAAAGAAAGAAACAAAACTCTGATTAGAGCAATGACAAGGGCTTACAGTTACAGTTGCTCCGAAAGGTCCTAACTGGCAAGCAGTGCTCAGCCTCCAGTTTCCTTGATTCAATGCTGCTTGTGGGACGTAACCCAGTCCCTGCTCCTCACTGGAGGAGCTGCTCTGCGCTCTCCTGGGGGAACATTCCAAGTCCTACTGCCAAGCTCTATGGTGACAGCGTGGCTTGCACTGCTACCCTTGGGGAAAGCCCATCACTTACATTGTGGTAGTCTTTAGGAAGAAGATACTGGTCAGCTGCCACTGTGAGGACTCCTGTGTTGATGAGACCTTTCCTCGTCATAAAATAAAGTATCCTCTCCACTTCCTGAACACAGCGGATGCGGACGAGACCACGGACGATGATGTGAGGAATGCATTTCTGAGGGGTGAGGGCTTCCTGTTTGGGAACAAGACCAAGCTGTTAAGAAAAATCTCAAGGAATTCAAACGAATGAACAGCAAGAAAACAACCCAATTAAAAAATGGGCAAAGTAGCAGCTGGGGACATGGCTTGTGCTATACATGCAAGATCTGGCCTCCATCTCAGCACAGAAAGAAAGGGAAGAACGGGCCAAGGCCCTAAGGAGACAGTTCTCAAAATATGTGCAAGTGGGCGACACGCCTACAGCAGAACACTCAGCTCACTGAGCACCGGGAGAGCCACCTCACTCTAGCCAGTGGCCAAGCGCAAGTGCTGGTGAGACGTGGAGAAGGGGAGCCCACACACTGCTGGTGGCATGAGGCTCAGCACAGCCATCGCACAAGATGATAGCGAGTATCCTCGAAAAATTAAAAACAGAACCACGGTGAGACTTTGTGAACTTCTGGTGAGTTTTTCACCACAAAAGTGGTTTGCATATATTAATTAGCTTGATTTAGTCATTCCATAAGTGTACCCATTTCAAAACATCATGTTGACTTCCACAAACCAATATAATTTTTGTCAATACAATATTGATGAGTGCTAGAAACACCAGACTACGTGGAAGAGTCAGGCAAAAGGCCCACATGGTGTGAGTCCATTTTCAGGCAACATCCTGAATAGGCAAATCTGCAAGTGGAATAGTGGTCACTAAGGGCTTAAAAAGGCCTCACAGTAATTCACACCCACCATTTGTCACTAAGACAGCAACGACAGCGGTGTGCCTAAGGGATAGGAAGAGCAAGGGGGAAAGGTGACCCACAGCGTCTCTTCACTATCTGCCTTTCCTCTCATGGAGAAGGACTGCTACAGGGATGTGGGGCATGTCATACCACCTTGTGGCTCATAGAATCCTGGCGGCAAGACAAGCGGCCTCTCGTGTCTGCAGTCACGCATCAATAAAAACGAGGTACTGCCTTTCTTGGGCCACCCAGCTTCAGCAAAGCAGTGGTCCACTTCAATTAAGGGAGCCACTGCCCGTACACAGGACAGGAAGTACAGGGCTCTCCTCACGTCTTTCACCAGTGCCCACTCTACCAAAATCTGACCGAACCCAGGGAGAAGCCTCTGTGCTCAGTGGACTCAAGCTCGCCCAGCGTGGGCTTAGACTGTGGCTGAACACAAACATTTGCACTCATGAAGCTTAGAAAACCACTGTAGGAGCTGGAGCGGTGGTTTGGCGGTTATGGCACTTGCCTGGCATGCGCTAGTATGCAGGTTTGAACCCCAGCATCGCGTACCCAAAAAAGTGTCAGAGCCGCAAAAACCCGATGAAAAACTGAATAAAAAAAATTGATTCTGTCTCTCTCTCTCTCTCTTTAAAAAAGCACCGCAAAGGGGCTAGAGCAGTGGCTCAGCGGTTCCAGCACTTGCCTGGCATGCTCAAGGACATGGGTTCAAACCCCAGACACAACAAAGTGCCACAGCAACAAAACCACATGAAAAACTAAATAAAACTGATTCTTTCACTCTCTCACTGTCCTTCTCTCTTAAAAAGACCACCCTGGCGGTCCTTTACAGCAGTCTGCATCCAACAGTGGCTCAAGCAGTTGCTGAGGAAATCATAAATCAGAAAAAAAACCCAGGGCCAAGAGAGTTTGCTTTTCTTACAAATAAAACCTCCTGGCATTCCTACTCCCCCAACCCATCTTCACCCCTTTCAAGGTGGTGCTGTGTGAGGCCCCTAAATGCTTATTTAGTCCCAACAGAGAGAAAACCATCTTG
This sequence comes from Aplodontia rufa, assembly GCA_004027875.1. Lineage (NCBI taxonomy): Eukaryota > Metazoa > Chordata > Mammalia > Rodentia > Aplodontiidae > Aplodontia > Aplodontia rufa. The sequence continues at coordinate 26,505 of PVKS010021634.1, read as the reverse complement.
GCTGGTGGTTTTGGCTGGTTGAGGACAATGAGGTGAATAAAACCCGATCCCTGCTCTGAGAATCCATCTGTGGTGTTCTCCCATCCTGGCAGTGCTGCCGGAACTCTGCACCAAATCCTACACCTTATTCTCCTTTGACTGCACACATGATCTCAAGTGCCGGTTCCACTTCCATTTAGAAACGTCTAGAAACACACAGGCTGAGGATCTCTGATCCAAGAATTCGAAATGCTCCAAAATCTGAGTGCCAACATGGTATGCCAAAATTTTTCGGCACATTCCCAACTTTTGGGTTAGGGAACGTGACTGGTAAAGCCTACCAGTATATATTCCAAAATCCAGAGAAGTCCAATCTGAAACACTTCTGGTCCCAAGCATTTAGATAAGGGATCTCAACATTATTCAGTTGTCACTTCTGAGAAGTGTTACTGGTTTTTAGTATGTAGAGGACAGGGGCTGTTAAGTACCCGGCAGTACACAGGACGGCCTCCCCAGTGCCCAAAGAATGATCCGCCTACAACGCCATCAGCGCAGTGGCTGAAAACCCTGGGCTGCAGGTTCATCCCAAGGGCAGCACCACTCCTGCCAGGAAGTCTTCTGCCCACGCTGCCAGCTGGCTCCACTCACTTACCTTGCAGTTCGTGTACCACAGGGCGAGGATGAGGTTTCTCAAAGCCAAGTACATGGTGGGGTCCCGGGAGTACTCTGGAAACTCATAGAGCTCGTCCAGCTCCATCACGTCAGGCCGCACACACAGAGCTTTGCCACATTCGTTGGGCTGGTAGAAAGGCTGGAAGTACCGGTTCATGCCTGGAACTGACAAGGTGACAGCCCCAGGCAACTCCTTAGGGCTGTCACTTCCAAACGCACAAGAATTAAAGAGCAAAAACAAACCACAAGCGCAGCCCAGGTGAACCCTGCACCCTGTCCCGCACAACTGCTTCTTCTACCCAGAGAATAAATGTCCATGAACCCAACAAGCACTTCCCCACTCTCTTCCCAGTCATTCATAACCTTAGATTCGGGGGGCATGAAAATTTTGATATTTGCTAAAAAAAAAAAAAAAATCCACAACATTTACCACCTTAACCATTTGCAGATATACAATTCAGAGTGTTAAAGTATTCACACTGTTGGGCAAGAGAGCTACAGGACTTTATTATCTTGCAAGACTGAAGCTCTGTACCCATTAAACTCCTCATAAAAACATGCTTTAAGCCAGGCCCAGTGGCACATGCCTGTAATCCCAGTGGCTTGAGAGACTGAGGCAAGAGGATCATAAGTTCAAAGCCAACCTCAGCAACTGAGCAAGGCTCTGTCTCAAAAAAAATAAAAAGGGCTGAGGATGTGGTGAAGTGCCCCTGAGTTCAATCCCTGGTACCAAAAAAAAAAAAAAAAGAAAAAGAAAAAAAAGTTCTAAAAGTAACTTTTTTGGCACTAAAAACAGAATCACCACCGATCCTTGACGATGTTGCAGTGGTAGGGTTACACTTCAGGGTATGCTCACTTCTACTTCAACAAACAGAGAATATAAATACAACAGAGGCTTCTTGCACAATGCTGGGAAAATGTGAGGAAGTGCTGTTCTCTAACCTGCTTTTTAGAGTTGAGTATCGTGAACATTTCTCCGTGTCAGTAAGCATGACTTCCTTCAGTGGCTACATATTTTCCTACTACTTAACCACTCCCTATCCTGGTTATTGAAATTCCATTCAAATTTTCACTGCTGTACACAATGACAAAACAAATTCCTCTGCACATGTATCTTTGAACTTACAAGGTAAGTTATTTAGAAGAAATTCCTAGAAATGGCACTGCTGGATTCAAGGGTATCTACTGCAAGGTTTTTGATGGGTGCGGCCAAACTGTCCTTCACAAACGGACAACAGCATTTGAAAGCCTATTTCATTTTACCTTCACTGACACTGGGAATTACCACGTTAGGTTTCAGCTTCATCACTTCTACACTTTAAGATGGTCCAGTGGTGTTAGTTAAAAACCCACAGACAGGGCCACAGCATCAACAGCTAGTTGCATCATCAAATGTGCACTCCGTGTACAGACAGTAGAAGATGGAGAATTGTAAAGACTCTCTTTAGAGGCAGTAGCCAGCAACACGCCTGCCCCAACCTGAAGTTCTGGATTTTTCTGAGAGTGCATCACCAATGGGATCACTAGAGGCTCAAAGGTGGAGAGAAAAAAGGTACTGCTCATAATGTTCAAAAGTGTGTTCTGCTACGTCAGCACACACACATTCATTAAACCTTATAGCTAGCTATCAATGTTCAAATAACACTAAACCCTGGAGATAATTCACAGGTTAAGGTGACAGGCTTCCCAAATTACTGAGGGGAAAACTAACTGCACAGTGTACAGCAATAACTGGTCCACAGTGCAGTCGTCCCTCAGAATCCTCTGGGACTGGTTCCAAGCCCCATCACACCCAGGACATCAAAGTCCATGCCTGCTTAAGTCCCTTCTGTAGGAAGGCGTCAGATTCGCATACGATCCTCACACATCCTCCTGTGTACATCACACCACACTCACATTCACAACTCACACTCCCTAGCATGTTGTAAATGCTATCAAAGTAGCTGTTTAGGGAATAAAACGTCTGTATGTGTTCAATACAATCTTTCCCCCAGTATTTCTATCCCTGGTAACTGAATTCCTGGATCCACGCTGGGGACATGGAGGGCTGACTCTGACCAGATACAGATAATGAGGTGTCCTCTATCATGCCTCACATGCTCTCTACGAAGTCTTGTACATTTTGCTCACCCCTACATTTCTGGGAAGAGGGTAAGGCTGGAAAGGAGGGAGGGCCAGGAACAGTTCTCACCAAGTGCAGACGGGGCCACCTGGGAAGGCTCCAGCTTCCCTGGGCTGGCATTGCCAGCAGCGGCAGCACGGTTCGTGCTGGTGCAGGAAGGGCTCATGCCAACGCAGTCAGGGTAGTAGGCAGAGAGCAGGGGTGCCGCCACGCTGTCTTTCAGCAAAGGAGGTAGAATGAGCATTGAGTACCACCAGTGGTTGGAAACTTCTGACACTCTCTGCAATGTACCAGCAGGAGGGAGAGACAACAGCAGAGAACAATGGACATGTTGTGCCAAGGACAAGAGGCTCTCTTCATTTCATTCATCCTTAACCCTTCTCTGCCCATCCCCTACACTTAACAATTCTGTATCAGAGTTCTGCACAGATTTAAAAACAGAAATGGATCATGCTACATAGAAACGACGTTTGCTAAGGCAGAACTCATTCTACAGCAACAGCCGCCCCTCTCCAAAAGTCCCAGCACACCAGGTACATCTTCAGAGCTGCATCCATTTACTATACTGTAAGGCCGGCTTTAAGTCTGAAGAAGGAACTGTATTTCCACTCCATAATCATCTACTATCCAGCTCCCTTTTACTTGAGATCTCAAAAAGAGTTAAAAATCAAGATACTGGACATAAAAAATAAGTCTAAGTAGTAATCACGCATTGCTGCTTTTTGGCAAAGACTACTAAAAAACTTTCAGAGGGAAAAGTACATAATTACGACCTTCAAATAAGATGCCAAATGTAGACCTGAACAAAAGAAGCCATTTATGATCTTCAAATGTGTGATCACATTCCAGAGGTGACAGCACACAGAGTCGTCATATCATCCCCATGACAACTATGGCAATAAAAATAAAATTCATGTGGCCTCTACAGCATCACTGCCGCAAACGCTATGATGGACAGTCTGTTAAGTACAATACTGAAGGTATTCTCCTAGAAAACCAAGAACCTCAAGCTCAGGGACCCTATGTTGCTATTCTCCAGGCTCCAAGCAAAATGCCATTTACCACCAAGCAGGAGTTTGTGACTCCGAGTCTACACAGCGAATCCCATTTGGAAACGTCTTGTGTTTGGCCTTCAAAGTCCAAGTCCAGAACATTTTCCAGCTTCTGTGATTGCCAACATCCCCCACAGTCCACCACTGCTTTACTCATCTGCAATCTCTGCTCTCAGCACCTGCTTTAGGCTTGCCTGTCCCTGACCAGCCCATGCTGTACTGGAAGGGGCACTCTCTGTACAACACACCAGCCTGCCTCTACCCACCACCTTCCTGGCTCAATCCCAAGCCAAGAGCAAATGGACATTCAGCTCCTGGCACTCAGACCGGCCTGTGTAGAGGGCAACATGCAGCTGCCTTGAAAAACAGGAACCCAGGCAGTTCCCACTCTCCTGTTTCCCTGGGTCAAGCAGCTCAGAGGACTCACTGAGGCAGGACCAAGGGAGGTCCCGCCATCTTGCTCTTCTCTCCCTAGAAGCCCAGCTGAAGGCCTCCAACCTGCTCTTGCTAGTCACCGTCCTGGATTCCCGCCTATTATTTTGTCAATATGCTATCAAACATCCCTTCCACACTTTAATACAAGAAAATTACTGGATATAGTCAACCTACTGGCATATTTAATCAAATACCCACTGTGCTAGGTTAGGTTCCCTAAAATTTTGTGTCCACTGCAAACCTCAGAACATGATCTTATTTGGAAACAGGGTCTTTACAGATGACATCATAGTGGTATAGTGGGAGCCCTAGCTTCACTATGACTGGAATCCTTAGTGAAAATGAACAGAGGACAGACAGAGACGTGGGCGCATGCTGATGTAGGCAGAGGACAGTGCTCCGTCAGGAAATGCCAAGGAGCCGGGAGAGGTACAAGGCCCTCCAGTCAAGCCTGTGGAAGGAGCCTGGTTCTGCCGACCCCTGGATTTGACTTCTTGTCTCCAGAACTATGAGAAAACACACTTCTGTCATCTAAACCACAGTGAAATGTGGCAACTTCTTATAGCAGCTCTGTACACTCGAATTTAGAAACTGCTGTGACCACAGAATCCACAGGACAGAAAAAGGTAAGGCAGATGACCACGACTATCAACCTGGACCTAACTCTCCATTGAATGCAAAAACAACTGGCAGATGAACATCCAGGGACTCTTCCAATGTTTTTGTTTTGATATCTCATAAATATAGCCCCTGTCCTAAAGTTCATATTTTTTCTGGTTGCAAAATGGTTTCAATATTAGGGGACAGATGGACACAGCATTATAACAATATTTAAAATTATTTTTCTTTTCTTTCTGTAAACTCATACTCTACCCCAAATCCACCAGGCCAGTGCCTTGCTATGGGAATGAGAGTCCAACCTATTATTAAAAAAGTGTGTTTAGGGGCTGGAGCGGTGGCTCAGTGGTTACAGCACTTGCCTGGCACGTGCAAGTACACGGGTTCAAACCCTAGCACCGCAGTACATAAGTGTCAGAGAAACAAAAGCCACATGAAAAACTAAATAAAAATTGATTCTGTCTCTCACAATGCCCTTCTCTTTAAAAACGAAAATGTGTGTTCAAATGTGTGTACATATACACAATGTGTGTTCAAATGTGTGTACACATACACACACAATGTGTGTTCAAATGTGTACACATACACACACAATGTGTGTTCAAATGTGTGTACACATACACACACAATGCGTGCACATATGTCACACTCCTTAAGGAATGGATTTAAAGTAGATTTCCTAGATGTCAGTTCTCTTTGCCTAAAATCCCACTGTGGTCCCTGAATTTCAGATACCTCGAACAACCTCAAATTAACAATCCTGAATCGCTGAAAATTTGAATGACTCAGAATTCTCAGAATTTGAGAACATCATTTGAAACGGATCTGGTTACGTGGCACATAGAGCTTGCCAACTCAGGCAGCTGGGCCTCAGGAAGACACCCGAAAGGCAGCAAGGCCTTGCCGGCTGGACATACTGCTCCCCTTCCACATCTGGGCACAGACAGGACAAAGTTGTCACATGAGGTCAGAAAGCATGGGACACACTCCACTCCTGCTGCTCAATCCAGGCCAAAGACATCGAATGATGGCCCTCCTGTTCTTTTCTGGAAAGGAGTCAAGTAGAGAAAGGGTCACAAAGTCATCCCTGATGGGTTGGAGCAGTGGCTCAGTGGTTACAGTGCTTGCCTGGCATGTAGGAGGTCCCGGGTTGAAACCCCAGCACCACATACACAACTGAGTGTCAGAAAAACAAGGCCCAGATGAAAAAATAAAGTGGATTCTCTCTTTCTGTCCCTCTCCTTCTATCTCTCTCTTAAAAAAAAAAAGGTCATCCCTGAAACACAGGCTAGGAACTCTGGTCCCTCTAGCAAGGCATGGGAGCAGAGCCTGCTCTTTTACTTCTTTTTCATGTAAAGCACTAACACTGAACAAGTTTACATTGGGGCGGGGGTGTCACAGGTAACACCACTGCTGACATTTTCATAATAATTTTACCGCATCAGATCAGAAAAGCTTTGATCAGCAAGCAAATGAAGAGCAAGAAACTCAAGAATCATTGCTGTCATTTACTTATAGTACTTTCCACCCAAGGCACCATTAACTCTAATCCAGGATATACAGAAATACTCACTAGATCTTCGGGGAGAGAACAATGATCTGAGGTCTCAGCCTGCAAAAGAAACACAAGTTTGAATTGTTTACTTATAAATATAGCCTTAAGTGTCAATTTACCTCTTTTTCACCTATTAAACTGACAAAGAAAAAAGTTTGCTAAGTCCCTGCAAGGCTGTGAGCAGATAGTCCATTCCTAAGAATGTCCTGGCAAAAATATGAAAGAATACCACTGCGGAAAGCAATTTAGCAAAATATGAACATTTCAAACGCACTGTAACTTGACTCCACAGCACAACTGGGGACGAAACCAGCTATTCATTAGAGTGTAACAGAAGACACACCCAGCAATTCTAATCTCGATGTAGATTAGAACTTTGTAACGTGCACCAGCAGACAGATTAAAAAATGTACGAAGCAGCATTGCTTGTAATAGGAAAACGCTAAAGACAAGCCAGAAGACCATGAACAATGGAATGTGTGAATAAACCATGTTATATTCAAACAGCAATGGAGTGAACTGTGAACTACAACCACACGCTCCGGCACGCTTGTGTGACGCATTCATATTGTAAGCATAATGTTGAGCAGAAGGACCCAGACCCATAACTCTGTGAACTCCACTTACGTATGGTTCAGAAACAAAGTGTACAGTACCGTGAATGAGAGTAGTAAGCAGGTAGTTACTCAGGGGAGAAAGGCTGGAGGTCATGTGACAAGGAGGAGAGCTAGCTTCTGAGGCAGTTCAATTTCTACACTACGAGCGAGATAAATGGCACTTTGTGCAAATCCACTTTGTGCATACTCATTTGTGCATTTTGTTTGAATGCTGTTTCAAAAGAAACAACGCCTAACTGAAGACTGACATATCACATGGCCTAGCAATTCCGGTCTCCAGGACATATTCCAGACAAACTTGCATGTGTGAGTCAAGCAGACCTAGCAGGACCAGGCACCAATAGGCCACAAAGCACTGGATGTAACAGCCAGCAATCAGAAACAACCCTGGTGTCCACGAACAGGAAAAGAGATCCGCTGTGACAGACTCACCAGGTGTTACCACCCAGGAGGGAAAGAGAATAAGCCAGAGCTTAGGCACCAGCAGAGGCACATCAGAACCTCAGTGGCTGGGAACAGCCCAGGTTGCAAGGGAATAACAAATATGAAATTCCAAAGAGCTCACCCTTGCAGCAGAGGGAAAGCAAACGTGTGGCGGCGGCAGCCAAGCGTACGGACCCACAGTGCCTGCCTTTTAAACTGGGGGACACACATGTGTGTCCGATTTAGTTCATGCCTCATATACACACTACAAATCCTTTTTTCTATAAATTTCTATAAATTATTTCATATTGAAACAATGTATATACACATAGACACCAAAATTTTATTTACAAGAATAGATGCTACAAAGATATTCAGAAGTGGCATCAACGGGAAGCTATCTGCTGCAGCGTTATCATTAGCAGTAAGCGTCTACAAGAGACCTAATGCCTGCATGAGCTAAACCAAGCATGGTAGCGTATTCCATCGAAGACGTATCGGTCACCCAAGAGGGAAGCCTCCTGAAGAGAGATGAAATGACAGCACATGGGTCACTACTGTTCTCCTTAATGCTGTTCCAGGTGAGCCTTCAACCTGGGCCTTGACCGCGTGCCAGGCCTGACGCTGAGAGGAATCCACAAACATCCTCTGAATATTTCCACAGTTCAGGCTGTGGATGGTGATCATATGGATGGGAACAACGGGGAAAGGCGGTGTCCCAGGAGGGTGACAGGGGCTGGGACCTTAAAGAGACCACATAGGCTTCTACTGTGGGGAGGGGCAAGCTGAAAGGCGAACAAGTTTTCAAAAACATCAGGATCTGACACCTCTGAGGCCCTCGTGGGAGAGATCCTCAGTGTTAGGACACAAACCAGGTAACGAGCCTCGGGACCCAAGAATAAAGAACTCAGGACACAAGGATCTATGGTAGAAGAAACTGCAGGCAGTGGCAGGTCCGCTGACTACAGCAGTGAGAGAAGACAGACGGCACGTGGCCATGGACAACGCACAGGGCACAAGTTCTCTGATGATCTAAAGAGAGTGTGGGAGGAAGGAGGTCAGCTGAAGCGTGATGTGATTTGAGTTACATTTACTGATTTCACAGCAGGATGCTGACCAATATGTTCTAAAAGAGACTCATGAAGTTTAAGTTAAAGTGATTTTAACTTAATAGTCATATCATATATTTTTCAATCTTTAGGGAGTTCTTAGAAATTACAATTTCTTAGGATGAGGAAATAATTACTCTACGTTCAGCAATTCCTATTTCACTCTGGCTTCCTTTTCTCATTTCAAATCCATATTACAAAACAGGCGCTGGCACTACTCCTCAACAGGATGTTGTCCTTCGACCACTGCTTCCTGCATCCATATGGGAACACTTGAGGACTCAAAAAGTGGTGGCTACTTCTTGATGACTGACTGCATGCATTTTTTTTTTTTTTGCTAGCATTTCTTTTCCTTATTTCTTTTGAAGTTTTCAATGATGAACACATATGATTTATCTAAAAACAAAGAAAACCTTGGAGTTGTCAAAGACTAACAGGCTAAATAACAAATACACCCCAGGGGAAAATAAAAACTGAAGTACGCGAACAAGCTGAACAATTAGTAGAGATGAAGTCAAAGTTGTACATTCGAGGGCAGGAGCAGTGGCTTGGCAGTTACAGTGTTTGTCCGACATGCACAAGGACGCGAGTTCAAACCCCAGCATTACGTATACAACTAAGTGTCAGAGCGATGAAAGCCACATGGAAAAAACTCAATAAAAACTGATTCTCTGTCTCTCTCACTATCCCTTCTCTCTTAAAAAAAAAAAAAAGAAAGAAAGAAAGAAGAAAGTTGTATTTTCGATCATGAGAGAATAAAAGTAGGGGGGATCACAGATGACTCCAAATTATCCTTTAGTCAGAGCACAAAGAAATGTAAAATCACACCTCGTATTTAGTAACCTACTATTACACAAACCAGCCAAAATCTTTTTAAAAACTGCTCATATCTAAAACATTACATAAATAGATTGTGCAAAAAAGGCTCGAGGGCCAGATTCTAATATAAAGTCGTTTATTTTTGACTGCTGGCCGACAAGTTCAATACTACAATGAAATGCCTGAGAAATCATCCAGGGCACGGTGCAACCAAAACAGTTTCCACTGGATGGACAAGCGCCCTCTGCCACACAATCCCAGCGCTGCCTTCCTCGGGCCTAAGCCATCCACCAGTCACTCAAACCTCTTCCATTTTTTCTCTTCTACCCTGAAATCTCAGCTTAGGAACTAGGCAAGGTTTTGGGGTTTGTTTTTTTTGTTGTTGTTGGTTTTTTTGGGGGGGTGCTTAACCACTGAGCAACATGCCCAGCCCTTCTCATTTTGAGACAGGGTCTCACTAGGTTGCTCAGGGCCTAAGTTGCTGAGGCTAGACATGAACTTGTGATTCTCTTGCCTCAGTCTCCTGAGTCACTGGGATTACAGGTGAGCGCCAATGTGCCCACCCTAGGCAAGGTCTTGAAGACGAATGAGAATTCATTCAAGTGTTCTTACCACAAAAAAACCATAAAAGGTAATGCAGAATTAGGTCGATTTAGCACTCCACAATGATACATATTTCAAAACATCATCCTCATATGTGGCAAATGTATATAATTTTCATTTGTTAAATAAAACTGACTTTTTGAAAAGAATCAATTAAGAGCACAATTGACAGATTTTAGAACAAGCCATCAATTCCAGGAACCTGGTCCCAGGCTCAGATCTGAGCTTTCCGTCCCTTACTTCCAAATTACCAACATTAACAATAAAAGAGGGGCTGGAGCGATGGCTCAGCAGTTATGGTGCTTGCCTTGCAAGCATGGGGACCTGAGTTCGAACCCCAGCACCACGTACACAGCGAAGTCTCAGAGCAACGAAAGCTACATGAAAAACTAAGTAAAAAATTTATTTTCTCTCTCTCATTGTTCCTCTCTAAAAAAAAAAAGAAAGAAAGAATAGGGCCTGGAGTGGTGTCTCATCAGTTACGGCCCTTGCCTGCCATGAGCAGGGATGTGAGTTTGAACACCAGCATCACGTACACAACGTAGTGTAGGAGCAACGAAAGCCACATGAAAAACTAAATAAAACTGATTCTCTTTCTCACTGTCTCTCTCTCTCTCTCTCAAAAAACAATGGAAGAGACAGATACTACTACAGAGGCCACAACATTAAAAGAAAAGAGTGAACAATACCAACAACAAAGTTAACAAAACCGACAACGCAGATGGAAAGAATATGGCCCCTGAAAAACCTGCAGATAGACAGCAGTCACAAGCCACCAAACTCGTTGAAGAGACAGAATCCAAAACCGCTGCCCAATTTTCGACTAATGCACTCAAAACACCAGCTTCACGCACACCGTGTGACAAACAGAAAGCATGACACGTTCTCCATCTGCATCTGAGGGGAACAGCTCTGACCTCAGAATCGGACAAGAGAACGTGCCAGTATCCACCACGAACACGTACGAAAACAAAAAACTAGCAATATATTAAAAGCATAGTACATGAGGAGAAACAGAGATGTTTCTCCAGAAATCAGTGATTCACCACATTAGCAAATTAAAGGAGAAAAACCACATGATCACCACAAAAGATGGAGAAAACATATTTGACAAAATTTTAAGCATAATTCATAATAAAAGTTCTCAGCAAATAAGGACAAGAAAGGCCTTCTCCCTCAAACTGACAAAGGCATCCACAAAAAGCCACAGCAATAAGTACAGCACTGCGCACGGACCTAGGACCAGGAACAAGGCCACCTCCCCACAACAACTGGTGGTCCTGCCCCAAGTAATAAGGCAAGAAAAGCAGTAAGAAGACAGAAAATAAAAATCAGTTGACAGGACTAGTTTGTAGATGACCTAAAGGGATCTACAAAAAGATTCATAAAAGTTAATAAGGCAGTCAAAAAAACTTCTGGGTATAAGATTATCACATACAAGTCAACTATATTCCCATACGAGTGTCACAACCAACTTCAAAAGGAAGACATAAAATTCTTACAGGAAAAAATCTAGAAACAAATTTAACAAAGACATCCTTCGTGAAAACTGGCAAACACTGTAGGGAAAAACCAAAGACTCCTGGGAAATGTTTCCTTCACTCTAATGCTCTCACAACAGAGCCACCTCAGCTCCTATGGGAAATGTTTTCTGTAAAGTCTAGATTAAAAAAATAAATTAGGCTCTGTGGGCCATATGGTCTCCGTCACAACTACTGTCTATAGCATGACAGCTTCACTACACAACTGAAGAGCATGCTGTGGCCCAAGAATACTTTACAGCACAAATATTAGTAGAGGGAAAGGGGCAGGGACAGGGAGGAAGGGAGGAAAATGGAAGGCGCTGGGGATGAATTAGAGTAGATGACACTCTGTACTTTTATTACTACGTCAAAATGGATCCAAACATTATGCGTAACTAACATGAATCAATAAAACTCTTTATAAAAACAGGTGCAGGACCAGATTTGACCCAGGTGCCATTATCTGCCAGCAGAAAAATGACAGACTGAAAAATGTAAAGATGTCAATTCTCATCCAAATGATCTACAGATTCAGTACATGCCAACCAAAATCCCACAGGTGTAGGTACTGACCAACTGATGAAAAAATGTGCACAGAAACATAAAGGACCTAGAATACTTCAAACAATCTCAAAAGAGAAAAATGAAGTTGGAAGAACTTATACTATCTGGTTTTAAGGCTTAATACAGATACAGTGATCAAGACAACAGAGTACTGATAAGGATAAGCAACCAGAACTATGGAATAGGGTCCAAAACAGACCTACATACATGGTTAACTGATTTTTTTTTTTTTAATGATATCAAGATAATTCAATGAGGGGCTTGAGTGGTGGCTCAGAGGCTGGAATGCTTGCCTGACATGCACAAGGACCCAAGTTGGAACCCTAGCACCACATACATGGTTGAGTGTTTGAGATACCAGAAATAGTTGAGAAATGAATACAAGTCTCCCTCTTAAAAATTTTTTTTTCAACAAACTGGACAGTGAAGATTTACGTTTCCTCTTTCCAGCCAGCACCGAGCCATGGGTATCTCTGGGGACAACTGGCACAAGTGCTGCAAGACTGGGGACAAGAGAAAGTACTACCACAAGAAGCGGAAGTTTGAGTTGGGACATCCTGCTGCCAACACCAAGATTGGCATCTGCCACGTTCATACTGTCCGAGTGTGAGGAGGCAATGAGAAGTACCGACCTTGGAGGCTGGATGTGGGGAACTTCTCCTGGGGCTCTGAGTGTTGTACTTGCAAAACAAGCATTATTGATGTTGTATATAATGCATCCAATAATGAGCTGGTCCGCACCAAGATCCTGGTGAAGAACTGCATTGTGCTCACTGATAGCGCACCGTACCGACAGCGGCACATGTCCCACTATGCCCTGCCCCTGGGCTGCAAGAAGGGGGCCAAACTGACTTCTGAAGAGTAGGAAATTTTAAACAAGAAACGATCAAAGAAAATTCAAAAGAAATATGATGAAAGGAAGAAGAATACTAAAATCAGCAGTCTTCTGGAGGAGCAGTTCCAGCAGGGCAAGCTTCTTGCCTGCACTGCATCAAGACCAGGACAGTGGGGCTGAGCAGATGGCTATGTGCTAGGAGGCAAAGAGCTGGAGTTCTATCTGAGGAAAATCAAGGCCCAGAAAGGCAAATAGTCCTCCTCCCTCCTGTCTCAGCTCATGTAATAAAGACGTTTATTATTCAAAAATTTTTTCAATGAAAAATAATAATCTTTTCAACAAATAGTTCTGAACAAGCAAGTACCTCTATGGAAAAAAATTACAATTAAATTTTGTCCTCCTTCTCATATCAAAAAACAAATATTAACTCAAGAAAAAAGTAAAGGCTAAAAGTATAAAGTTCCTTAAAGAGAACAGAGTATCTTTGCAAAGGAAAAGATAATTGGTGGTTTCTTAGAAAAGGTTCTAAGCATAAAGTAAAAAAAACGGGCAAACTGAGCTTCAAGATTAAAAACTCCTGGGGGCTGGAGCGGTGGCTCAGCAGTTACAGCGCTTGCCTGTCATGCTCAAGGACGCAGGTTCAAACTCCAGCACCACATACACCACAAAGTGTCACAGCAACAAAAGCCACATGAAAAACTAAATAAAATTGATTCTCTTGCTGTCCCTCTTTAAAAAAAAAATTTTTTTTTCTCAAAAAGACTTCTTGAAATGAAGAGTCTAGATATAGATTGTTAAAAATATCCAAAAGATATACTCATATAATATGTATATATATAATCCATATATATATAATCCATAATATGGATTATACAAAGAACTCCTAAAATCAACTCTAAGAGACTAAACAAAAATTTAAAAAAACCCAAAACACTAGGATAGATTTTTCCCAAAGAGGAACTATCAGTGGCCAACGAACATAGAAAAAGATGCTCCAATGCCCCAGTGTGATGTCAGGACATGACCACTGTTATCAATAAGACAACCACAAAGGAAAACACCACGGAATATGGTGCAAGCATCAAGGAAAACTATTCAGCACTTTCTTAAAATCAAACAAACGGCATGACTCCACAGTTCCACTCCGTGTTTACCCAAAAACAACAAAAACAGGCCCACAAAACACTTGCACAGAATGTTCACCCAAGCTCCACCCGCACAGCAGGACCAAAGCCCTCTTCCCTGAGAATGGCTATGTCCTGCAGTGTATGCAGACAGGCGATTGTACTCAGCAACTAACGGACAAAGGATCACTACAGCGACAGCAATGAATCTAGAGAGAAATTTTGCTCACTGAAAGAAACCAAGCACTAAATATTGTATGTAGCCGATTCCATTTTTATGAAGTTCAAGAGCCAGAAAAACTAAGCTATGAGGACAGAAATCAGAAATGCCTCTCGGGGAGGGGAAGAAATAACTGGAACTTTTAGAGGGATACAGGTATTGCATATCTTCTTTGGCATACTGGCTGCACACTGCAGACATCTAAAACTCAATGAAACTTGGTTAAGGGCTAACTACAGTGTGTGATCATTCCTCAAAAGCAAAAAAAAGATGCAATTTTACATCTAAAAGACACTACCTCTCAATGCTCAGCGATACAATGATCGCTGAGTCACAGGCCTTTAAGTCTTTAAAATGTGGCTTAGACAGTCCTATCAAAAAGCCACACATAAATGTGCCTCCCCTAAATACATTCAAATGCATTTCTAAAAAGTTCTAGTGGGGGCTAGGAAAGTGGTTCAGTGACAGAGTGGTTGCCTAACATGCACTTGGTGTTGGGTTCAATCCCCAGCATCGTGCCAAAAAAATCTAATAGAATAAGGGAATCGTTAACAGCTTACTTCTAACAGGGAGGAGGAGATGGGTGAGAAAAGCTTTTGCTTTTTGTACATTATATGTGTGTTTTTATAAATATATACGTACATTCAATTTGCTTTTTATCCTAAATTCTTATATAAAACTTATTTATGAAAAAATAAAAAATGTAACTCCTAAATGTTCATACTCTCCTTCTCATTATGTCACTTTGCAAAAATTTTCCAACTTTTTTTTTCCAGAGAGACAGTGAGAGAGAAAAAGGAGAATCAATGAAAGTGAGAATCAATTTTATTTAGTTTTTAAAGTGGCTTTGGTTATTTTGACACTTCATTATGTACGCGGTGCTGGGGTTTGAACCCATGTCCTCACGCACGCCAGGCAAGTACTGTAACCACTGAGCCACCACTCCAGCCCCCTTCCAATGTATTTCTGGCAGTGCTGAGGACTAGTCCAGGGCCAAGTATACCACTGAGCTACAGCACCAGACATTGAATTGATTTTGTAATAATTTGTGTGTTGTCTTAGTAATATTTTTATTTTAAGTGCAAGGTTTTTAAAAACTTTACCATAAACTTTATGCAACTTTCCACTTATTCTTTAAAAGGAAAATATTTAAAAGTGCTTTGCTGGTATTATTGTATATCTTTGTGAACATACTACAAAGCACTGAACTGTTTTATTTATTTATTTATTGACAGAGAGAGACAGAGAAAGAGAAACAACTTCAGTTTTTCACATGGCCTTAGTTGCTCCAACACTCAGTTGTGTACGTGGTGCTGGGGTTTGAACCCGGGTCCTCGTGCTTGCCAGGCAAGCGCCAAATTCGCTGAGCCACCGCTCCAGCCCCTGAACTGTATTATTTAAAAGAGTGAATTATGATCTGCAAATTATTCAATCTTTTTAAAAAAAGTATTTTGTATCTGGAATTTGATTTGTAACGTTTTGTTTTGTTTTGAGTGTAGCAATCAAACCCAGAAGGATTTTACACTGAACTGCACCCACAGCCCTTTTAATTTTGAGACAGGGTCTCACTAAGTTGTTGAGGCTGGCCTGGAACTTGTGATCCTCCTACCTCAGCCTCCTGAGTCATTGGGGTTACAGGTATGCACCACTGTAACAGAATGATCTCTAATATTATTTAACTTAAAGTATGATTGACATTTGCCTAGATTAATCCCTTTAACACACTAAAGAATTACACATTTTTAAACACTGACAAATTTCAAAAAAGACACATTATGATAAGGATGGTTAATTCCAGACAAACATCTGTTCATCCTTCCTTATTGACAAGACCTTGCTTTGGTTGGTGCTGCAACATGCTCAATTGTAAAATATTTTCTTCCTTAGCCTCTTGTGCAGTCCAGAGTAGCTGCATGAGTCTGTTCTAGCCAATAAAACACAGAGAGAACTGCTCACAGAAAAGATCCTGACCCCAATATGACACAGCTGTTGCACCTCTCTTACCCTTTACCCTTTCCTTCTTAGAATTTAGACACAGTGGCTGGAGGTGCAGCAAACACCTTGTAAACTTAAGGATGAAAGACTAATTAAAGCAATGGAAAGCAGAAGACCAACCCCAGACAGCCTATTTCCAAATCACTTACAACAAGAGAAAAGTGAAATCCTTCCCTAGCACACCAACTGTAGTTGGGGTTGTTACATGCACACCAATACAACCCTGAAATGATGATCAATACACAAAATGAAAAATATGTATCCTTATGGTTTACTATTAAATTAATGCTATCTATCCACTCACTCAAAAGCAATATCAACAGAAATCATACCTTAACAGTAGTATTTGGTTTCATACCGCATCGATATGTCCTTGCTACCTGTGGAGTAAGCTGGATTTCCTTGGTAAGCTGCCTCCACTTACCGCACTCAGGTTTCGTACATTGAACCTAGGGAGAAATCGTAAGTCGAGATCAATAGGTCAGCTAGTCTTGAGCTACTGCTTCTACCCTGCATTGCCACGCCCCAGATAATCCACTTTTACCAACAGCAAAGTGGACAGGGGAGCTAAGAACTACTGTCAGAAAGATTTTCCAGCTCAGACTTAAGGATATAATCCAAGGTGAATTTAGCTTTCACTGGTCAAAAAGTCTGCACTCTCAATGCAAATAATGCGGTGTCCTGGGCTGGATCCCAGGACAGTGAAAGGACTCAGTAGAAAACAGAGGAGACCTAAATAAAGTCTGTGATGCCGTCATTCATACTGTGCCAGTGTTAATCTCTCAGTGGGACAATCATGGTACATAAGATGATTACATGAGGGGAAACTGGGTGAAAAATTCAAGAACATGTGCTGTCTCAGCAACTTTCTGTACAAGTAAAATTATTCTAAAAAAATTATTGTTTAAAAGTATGGTGATATCTACATGTACAAGAATGAAGTCAGATCCAACTTCACACATACTCAAACATTAACTCAAAATGTATCAAACACCTAAATGTACAGCTAAGACAATGCTTAGAAGAAAACACAGGGATTAATTTTGCTGGCCTTAAACCTGGAAGTGAATTAACTCTTAGCTGTGATATCAAAAGCACAAGCAAGGAAAAAGTAGACCAACAACTTTATAAAACTGAAAACTTGCATGCATCAAAAGACACTAAAAAAAGAAAAGACAACCTACAGAAAAATATATCTCAAAATCAGAGATCTGATAAGGCTTTTGTATCCAAAACATATAAAGAATTCTTACAACTCCTGAAAACAAAAAGACAAACAACTTAATTTAAAAACAAATAAAGGACTTAAATAAACATTTCTCCAAAGAAGATATACAGATGGCCAAAGCACAGAAAAGATGCATTGGTTGGTTAGGGAAATGCAAATGAAAACCACAATGAGATACCACTTCACACCTGCTCAGATTGCCAGCATATCTTAAAAAATAAATAAATAAATAAACAAACAAACCCTCACACACTGTAGTCAGGAATGAAAAATGGTGCAGCAACTTTGGAACAGAGCATGCATGTTCCTTGAAAAGTTAAGCACAGGAGCTGCAGCAGTGGCTCAGCGGTTATGGCGCTTCCTTGGCATGTGCAAGGACACAGGTTCAAACACCACATATACAACTAAGTGTCAGAGCAACAAAAGCCACATGAAAAGCTAAATAAAATTGATTTTTTCTCTCACTTTCCCTTCTCTCTTAAAAAAAAAAAATGTTAAGCACAGAATTAGCAGATAACCCAGCAATCCCACTCCTAAGTATAGACCTTTCAAGGGCTATGAACAGGTATTCCAACAAATATTTGTACAGAATGTTCGTAGCCACACCATTCACAATAAAAGATGAAGGGTTGGACAGCCTTCCATGAGTGAAATATTGATAAATCCACAACGGAAGACCCTCAAGAACACGATGCTGGGTGAAAAAGGCAAAACTCAAGGGCCACGTACTGCAGGACTCTATTTGTGCAAAACACCCTAAACAGGTAAATCCATGAAAACAGATTGGCAGTTGCTGGGGACTGGAGGTGGGAGGACTCGAGGCTGGCTGCTCAAAGTAAAGGCCTCCTTGTGCTGATGGGAGTGTTCTGGACTAACAGTCTCTGGCTGCACACACTGCTAATATGCTAAATGCCACTGAGTTGTATGCCTTAAAATGATTAATGTTAGGTCTCGGTGTAGCTTAGTGGAAGAACACGAACTTGGCGTGCATGAAGGTCCGACTGAATTCCAGTTACCAAAAAAAGTAAGTATATGACACTAAAATGGTTAATTTTGTGTTACATGATTTCCACTTCAATAAAAATAATATTTAAGTGTGTACAAGGCAACTCAGAATTACTTATATTTTAAGAAACCAGCAAGTCATTTATTAAATGCTGATTTGTGATATGTAATCACAAAAATATATTTTCAAAGGATGGCTAAATGGAAAAAGGATCATAAAAAGTTAGATTTAAAAAACAAGGCCTGGAGAGGTGGCTCAGGGGTGGAGCACTTGCCTGGCATGTGCAAACACCTCGGTTTGATCCCCTGCACCATGTACACAACTAAGTGTAAGAAAAACAAAAACCAGATGAAAGAATAAAAATTAACTCTAAAATGAAAAACAAGTTAGAGCCAGACACAGTGGTGCATAATTGTAATCCAGTGGCTCAGGAGGCTGAGGCCCTAAAATTTAGCAAGACCCTGTCTCAAATTAAAAAAAATTTAAAAAAGGGTGGAGGGCTGGGGATGTGGTTCAGTGGTTCAATCCCCAGTACCAAAAAACTCCCCCACAGGTTATAAAAAATATATCCCAAGTAGCCTGATGTGGTGGCACATACCTGTAAGCCCAGGAACTTGGGAGACTGAGGCAGGAGCATCCAAGTTCAAAACCAACCTCAGCAATTTATCGAAGCTCTAAGCAACTGAGGGAGACCTTTTCTCAAAATAAAAAATAAAAAGGGCTGGGGATGCACCTCAGTGGTTAGATGCTCCAGGCTTTAATCCCTGGGTCCAAAAAAAATAATCATCCAAAGTATGATTTTTGAACTTAAGATTTGTATATAAAACACAAACTTGTTTAAATAAACACAAAAAATGTGAACATAAAAGAAGTAGGATATACACCAAGTTTGCAATGGCTATCATCAGTGGGTCTGAGGCTATAGTTTCTTCCTATACTATGTTGAATTATCCAAGTTTTCTATTATAAAAAAATATGATTTGCCTTAATAATCAAGAACAATAATAAAATAAAAGATTTCTTAAAAGTCAGCATCCTCGGGCTGGAGTGGTGGCTCAGCGGTTTCAGCACTTGCCTGGCAAGCATGAGGACCTGGGTTCAAACTCCAGCACCACGTACACAACCAAGTGTTGGAGCAACTAAGGCCATGTGAAAAACTAAATAAAGTTATTTCTCTCTTTCTCTGTCTCTCTCACTGTCCCTCTCTATTTAAAAAAAAAAAAAAAGTCAGCATCCTCATTCCTTGCTTTGCTTCATTTAGCTCCAGGAGTGCAGCATTCTTCTTACCCAATAGGGGAGCTGCTGATCTGCCATGAACGCTTTGGGGCTAGGTTCAGTTTTGCCATTGCTGGTCCATATTTTTTTCCAGGTAGTATACTTATCATATCCATCTTTATGGCTGCAAACAATAAATAAATCAAGCTACATGTTAATGAGGTTTTAAAACACAAATCAGTTTAGTAAACCTTACATAAAGAACTAAACCAGCCTTTTACATACAGGGAGGTTGCTACGGCACCCATGCAACAAACAACCAAAAGGAGTGCTCCTGTCAGTCTCGGTGTCTTAAAACTAACAAGAGTAAGGTATTCTTTCAAGGAGGATTAGAAAATTTCAAAAGTAGAGGACTAGGGATGTAACTCCTAGGTCGAGCACTTACCTAGCATGGCCAAGACCCTGGGTTTGATCCCCAATACCACCAAAAGAAAAAAATATATATATATTTTCAAAAGTACATAGTAAATCTTACAGTGGCCAATTAAAAACTAAATTAAACAAAACATGATCAATAAATGCTCAATTAAAATCAGAGAAGGCAAAACAAAAGCCAAGACAGAACAGCCAGCAAGATGATCTATTTCAATCCAATTATGTCAGTAACTTCCTAAAATGTGAATAATATAAACACATAAATTAAAGGCAGTTGGAAACTGAACTATTTATTTGGTGCTGGGAATCAAATCCAGGGCCTTGTGCCTAACAAGTTACTTCTAAATAATCTTGGATTAAAGAGAAAAATTCTGGGAATATTTAAAAATATTTTGAAGAAAATGAAAATCATCACAATTTATGGAAGATAATTTGGAGGGAAATTTATAGCATTAAATGCATTTATTAGAAAAGAAGATCTACAATCAATAACTATAAAACTTCCAACTTAGGAAATAAAGAAAAAAATAAACCTAAAGCAAGTAGAAATAAATAATAAAAGTGAACGCATAAAAAATTGGATATAAAAACAAAACCGATTTGCAGAATCACCCTCTGCACATCAGCAGGCTCCTCCCCACATCTGCACCCACCCTGTGTATTGCCACAGTACAGCAGAGCAGCTCCGAGCCTCCAGATTGTGCACTCAGGGCAGATACCTTCTGACCCTGCACGTCTGCACACAAAAGCAGCCCATGCACTAACGGACACATCCAAGCTCTGGTCAAAGTTACAGCAGTCACAGACATGGCTGGAATAGTCCGACAATGCAGTAAGCCCAAGGACTAAGCCTTAACCGTTGACCCCCTCCCATGCCCTGCCATTGTCCTGGCCACCACGTAGAGCTCAGGCAGCCAACACACCTTCTGTAATAATGATCAAAGCACTCGTTACAGAAATGTTCCCCACAGGAAAGGTGATACCATCGGGATGTGTAGCCGTTTTTGGCACATCTGAAAATAGCAAAAACATGTACTTTGGTAAAAAATAAACATTTCACTTTTTTTTTAAATGTTTAGCAAGTGCATCCTATGAACCCATTTTGCATTATCTCCACTTACAACTCCTAATGGCCATGAACAGACAAGAGGGGAAACTGGCACAGATGACTGATAAGGTATACTCGACTTGGGTTATCCTATCTGATGCTGGAGACGAGAAGTTAATGGAGTTCAGGTTTTTTTGGACTTTGGAATATCAGCATACATACAATGAGAGGTCTTGAGGATGGGGCTCAAATCTCAATATGAAATGTTTGTTTCA
This sequence comes from Aplodontia rufa, assembly GCA_004027875.1. NCBI lineage: Eukaryota > Metazoa > Chordata > Mammalia > Rodentia > Aplodontiidae > Aplodontia > Aplodontia rufa. The sequence goes on along the minus strand of PVKS010021634.1, from coordinate 5,033 downwards.
TGTGTACCTCACATGCATAGTTTGAAGGTAATTTTATGCAAAATCACCTGCACTGTGACCAAGGTCAGGTGTGGATTTGACCATTTGTGACATCATGTGTGTACTCAAAAAGTTTCAGATTCTAAAGCATTTCAGATACCAGAGTAGAGATGCTCTATCTATAATACACAGCAGGGACACAGGCCTTGGACCAGTGGCTCCTAGCCCAGCTGGCGGCCTAGGGCCAAGGAGTCTCATTTAGGCTCCCTGGGGCTTCCTAACATGAAGCATCCACACCACTCAAGTGAGGAGACTGCAAGTGTGTGGTGGAGAGAAGACCAGTATTGCAGCTGGCCCAGTCCTCAATAGGGACTGGCCCTGGCCAGCTGTTAACTGAACATCAAGCAGGCAACCTGCCCTGTGACTTGCTCCAGAGCTGGTGAACAGCAACAGGATGAGGAAACATGCTTCTGCGAGCACACTCCCCACCTCTTCTTGTTTCAAAACCAGCAGGATCTGTTTTCCAGATTTCACTCAGTCTTAAGCTTTAATAGAAGATTTTTCTCTGGAAATGGCAAGATGCAGCTAGCTGTGTAGTTTCCATGGGACCAGCACATGGATGTGGGAAGAGCAGGCTGTTAGGTGAGGGAGAAGAGCAGCAGCGGCAAGGGAACCGCAGCTGGTCTCTTCTCCACTGTGCCACTGGCCTGCTGCAGCAGGCTGCACTTGGGGACACAGGGCTGACATAGGTCTGCTCTCGCCCATGAGGTTAACAGGGAAGGCCGAGGGCCTGGAGCAGTGGCTTAGTGGTTACAGCACTTGCCTGGCATGCATGAGTACGTGAGTTCAATCCCCAGCACCACGTACACAAAAAAGTATCAGAGCAACGAAAGCCACATGAAAAACTAAATAAAAATTCTCTCTCTGTCCCTCTTTAAAAAAAAAACAAAAAACAGGGAAGGCTGAGGAGGACAGAGATGCCTGAGATACGTCTCCGTCATTAGGCGACACAGTACCGCATCCAGAATCAGGAAAACTACCTTCAAGGAAGACATTCCCACAAGTACACTCCCATGGGCAGAACTCGAGGCCCAGGCTCACCCTCTGAACAGACCTTTCAGAGGCACTTGCAAAGCACACAGGACAGGTGGCCGTGCAGCCCGCCTTCTCGCACTTCCTGTACTTCTTCTCTGACACGCCATCTTCGTCCTCTTCTGCTGTCTCTGTTGCTTTCTTCTTTGCCTGTGGAGGGCCAGCTGAGGTTAGGATCACAGGGCTGCCTGGGGCCTTGGTGGCAGTAGGTGTGCGTGCACATCAACAGCTCTAAGTGTGAGGTCAACACATCCTGGCAGTGGGATGGGGGCTGGCCTACACAGCACCCACTGCCCTGCAACTGCAATGCACCAACAAAGACATTGCTGCACCCGAGATATAGAAGCAGCACTTAATGACGGGCACCTCAGATTCGCCCGAGTCTTTCTTAGAAAAAAACAGACATCCCTCAGCATAAACACAAGTCATTCTCAAATTAGGACTGTATTCTTCCTTATAACAGTTAAACCCGTACAGTATTATAGGTTTTAAAAAAATAGGAAAATTCTAGAGAAGGAATTACATCATTTAATCTTTTCATTAAAAATAAAAGCTCTGGGCTGGAGCGGTGGCTCAATGGTTACGGTGCTTGCCTGGCATGCGCAAGTACACAAGTTCAAACCCCAGCACCACTTACACAACGAAGAGTCCAAGGAATGAAAGTCACATGAAAAACTAAATAAAAACTGCTTCCCTCTCTCTCACTGTCCCCTCTTTCTTTAAAAATAAATAAATAAATAAAAATAAAAGCTCTAGAGCCGGAGCAGTAGCTCAGCAGTTATGGTGCTTGCCCAGCATGCATGAGTATTTAAGTTCAAACCCCTGCACCACGTACACAACCAAGCATCAGAGCAACAAAAGCCACATGAAAAACTAAATAAAAACTGATTTTGTCTCTTTCTATCTGTCCCTCTCTCTTTAAAGAATAAAATAAGGGTTGGGGATTTAGCTCAGTGGCAGAGTGCTTGCCTAGCATGAGCAAGGCCCGGAGTTCGGTCCTCAGCCCTGAAAAATAAAATAAAATAAAAGCTCTACCAAAAAAACGCTTCAATAGCACCCAACTGACTACAAGCTGAAGTCCCAACTCCTCTGAATAACACAAAAGCCACACATGATCTGGCCACAGCCTCATATCCTGGCAACAACCACACAGAGTGATTCTCTGATGCCCATCCACACTCCAGGCCTTTACCCTGGCAGTTCCCTTGTCAGAGATGCAGCATTTCCGCTGCATCCTATCAGTTCATCACGCTGTACTGCAACCACACTGCAAGCCACTGGAGGACACAGGTATGTATCTTTACACCTCATTCTCCAGCCCCCGCCACAACATTCCTGTACATTCAGAAGAGGCTCAATACCTGCCTGCCGGAGCTCCTCAAAGGAAGGCTATCCGGACAACCATCAAAAGCTGTTCTTTTCTTTGACCTCCCCCGTGAGGTTGCCATTATGTTAAGAAATCTGCAAAAAAAAAAAAAAATTTAAACCACTTAATATTAGCATCTGCTAATGCTTTCAACCATGAGCAATACAATTATAATGTAGTTTAGTAGGTATGAGTACATGTTCCACAGTTAGACTGCCTGGGTGTAAAGTCATCAATTCAGAGTTACTCAGCCTCCCTAAGTGTCCTCATAGATAAAATGGTAAGGGTGCTGTGGCATAAAAATTAAACAAGATAACTTAAAGCACCAATACTGGCTGAAGTACTCCATAAATATTATCCATTAGTAGTATTTGCACACTTTAAAATGAGAAGCATACCACATGAAGACCAATAAACACATTCCACTACTGTTTGTAACATTCTTTGGGGAAAAATACCTAGTTTTTGTTGTGTCCCTCTTTCTCCATCTTACTGTGTCTTCTTAGTTCCTGAAATCTGATGCCTTCAGATACTTTAAAAAACTTACTCCTTCCTTTTAGTAAAACTCAACAGATGAATATCAGGTATTGTGTGGTCTCTACTGAACACAGGAATCTGGATTTCAGAGAAGCACTGGTATCTCCTACTAAATAAATTACAAACTAGTCTAATAACAGTATGATAAACAAACGTTAAGAACCAGTCTTGGGGCTGGAGTTAAAACACTTGCCTGGCATGCACAGGGATGCAGGTTCAAACCCTAGCACCACATACACAATGAAGTGTCAGTGCAACAAAAGCCTCATGAAAAACTAAATAAAACTGATTCTCTATCACTGACTCTCTTAAAAAAAAAAAAAAACCAAAGTCTACAAAAAAATAAGGCATAGCAACATGAAAAACAGAACTATCAGAAGTTTTTCAATTAAGGATAGGAAAACACTTAGTGTAAGTAATCAGTATTATACGGAGTCTATAATTGTCATTCTTCTCCATCTCCGATGTGGTTTTTACTACACACACACACACACACAAAATGATAAAATGAAAAAGTGGGACATACCTATGGATAAGGAATTTGAAAGTAGAAAAATACCATTAAATACAAATGCCATATATACAATCTTCTTTTATTATTATTAAAGAAAGGGAGAGGAAAAGAGAAACAATTTTATTTAATTTTTTCATCTGGCCTTTGTTTCTCCAACACACTTAGTTGTGTGTGTGGTGCTGGGGTTTGAAAACGGGTCCTCACACATGCCACACAAGCACTTCAACCACTGAGCCCACTCCAGCCCCCAATATACAATCTTAATCTTGGAGAAAAGTTTTGAAGAGCTAAATAATCCTACTGTTTCATATTTGTGAGTTATACTAATATCCTTAAGAGTACTTTTCAAGGATTAACATCATGTGTGAAAAACTGCTAATCTACCTTGACTTTGAGAAGCCTTCCAATCAATATTATGATTTTCCTTTGACTTAGTCTTCACTTTCTTAAGAACAACATAATTTTACCTGTGAACACATAAACCCTAAATATTCTGAAGTGCACTACACTTTTTAAAGCATTAAATTACCTCTTAGGAGGCCTGGGGGTGTAGCTAAGTGGTATAGTACAAGTTTCACATTCATGAGGACCTGGGTTCAATCCCCAGCATCAAAATAAATAAATTACCATTTGGTTCCACAGCATCCATTATACTGCTCAAATGCGTGTGATTTTAAAATAATATCTACCTAGTCATTGTTACACCTGAAGACTTTCTGGACCCCATATGTATTTTCAAAAGACTAAACAAAACTCTTTGTACACACACATTTGAATATAAATAAGAAAATATATATAGTGGCTGGAGAGGTGGCTCAGGGGTAGAGCATTCGCCTGGCATGTGCAAGGACCCGGGTTCGATCCCTAGCACCACATACACAACTAAGTAAAGGAAAAACAAAAAACAGATTAAAAAATTATAATTCTTTCCCTTAAAAAATATGAATTCTTGGGCTAGAGCAGCAGCTCAGCGTTTACAGTGCTGCCTGGCATGTGCAAGTGTGTGGGTTCAAACCCTAGCACCATGAATACAACAAAGTGTCTGAGGAATGAAGGCCACATGAAAAACTAAAAACTGATGATTTCTGTCTCTCTCAACAAAAATTTTTAAAAATATCAATTCTTACACGTCTTCACTTATATATAAAACATATATCTCACATTATTCATAAAATGAACCACAGAAATAGGATGTGTAAATATGCAGTGTTATGCATAGGATATATAGTATTGTAGGAAAAATGTCTGAAGTCCACTGTGGGGTTTAGGAACATAAATGAATTCAGCCTAGGTTTATACAACAGCTGACCCTGTCACCTAGGAATGTGTTTCCTAAAAGCATAGTTTTCAGAAATTTTATCAAATATTTTAATCAAATTTACACTGGAAAGTATGTTAATGCAATAAAGAATATATACAGATGAAAGGAAAACACTAACTGTACCAGCCATTATTAAATTCAAGCAAAGGTTTTTCAAGTAGTACATTTTCACCTTTAACTATACAATTATGTGCCTCCAACCTTTCCTTTCCAACCTTTTTTTT
>PVKS010021633.1:0-34980 GCA_004027875.1 Aplodontia rufa | reverse complement strand
AGTCCCAAGTTTGAGACCAGCCTTAACAATTTAGTGAGGACCTCAGCAACTTAGGAAGACCCTGACCAAAAATAAAAAATGAAAAATAGGCAGAGGATGTAGCTCAGTGGTTGAGTGTTGCTGGGTTCAATCTCTGGTACAAAAAAAAAAAAACAAAAAAAAACAAAAAAACAAAAAACGAAAGAAAAAAAAAAGATCTCTGATCTGTTTTTATGTAAATAAGTTATTTGTCAGGGCTGATCTTTAGTTTTTGAATTATGATATTGACATGGCTCCCTGGCAGCTAAGCCGGGACAGTAAACCTCGCTGAGAAGTAGCAGTGGAGCACCAGAGCAGAGTGCAGGCAGCAGGCATCAGCTACTGCCACATGGAGCCTGCCCTCTCTAGTGCAGTGGCCCTGAGGCAAAGCACTGAGGTGAGCCAGGGCTGCTGACCTGTCACCCCATGGAGGCCTGGCCTGGCCTCAGCTGGTGTGGACATCTGGATATCCGCTGGGGAAACCTGTTTCACAGAGCGCTGCAGTTCTAAATTCCTGAGCATTCACAATCTACCAATCTCAGTCTTCTGGGAAACTGGGATTGCAGGCCAGGGTGAGAAAACAGAAGTGGGCAGACCTGAATGAATGTTCAGACTCATGGGTTAGCCAATAGTATTAGTACTTTTCCAAACCCTGGTTAACATACATTTGGACCAATAGTATTGACTTAAGTGCTTTATAAATCCCTAGACTAGCACACTCAAGTGGCAACCCTCTTAGGTCCCATTTCACCCTGTGGGAGTTCTGTTTCTATTCATATTTGAATAAATCCTACTCTTCTACTTACTTGTCTGTGGATTTCATTCTTTGGATTGGCGAGACATGAACCTAGAAAGAATTTGGCAGTGAGCTGCTGTAGTCTGCTGCATCACTGGAGAGCATAGTTTTCCATTAAGAGGTACAACATGCTTCTCTGGACCGCAGAGACCTGCAGCTTCTCACTAGCAGAAGTGGAAAAACTGGTTTCAGTATCATATTCATAATTTATTTCTTATTTTAACCATCTGTAAGTTTATAATTCAGTGGCATGAAACACATAAAGTTTAACCATCACTACTTTCTATACCCAAGTTTTTCATCATCCCAATATAAATTCTACCCCCAATAACTTCCCATTTTGCCTTTCCCCAGCCCATGATAACAATACCTACTCCTCCTCCTCCTCCTCCTCCTCCTCCTCCTCCTACTACTACTTTTTTTGAGAGAGAATCAATTTCTGGTTTTAGTGTTTCCAATATTTAGTTGTGTATGTGGTGCTTGGGTTTGAACCTAGGTCTTTGCACAGGCCAGGCAAGCACTCCACAGCTGAGCCACCACTCCAGTCCCCCCTGGTAACTTGTATTTTGTTTAATAGATTTTTTAAAAACTGATGCAGTAAAAAAGAATTATGTGTATTTATGGGGTACCATGTGATGTTTTGATACATGTATACATTCTGTAATATTTAAATCAGGGTAAAAATAGCTATCTCCTCAAACATTGATTATTCTTTTATGGTGAAGACATTCTTCTAGCTTTTTGAAGCATACATTATTCTTACCTGTAGTCACTGTACTGTGCAACTATAACCTAATACCCCTTGATCAACTTTTCCTCATTCCTTCCTCCCCATATACTTGCCAACCTCTGTTAACCTCCATTCTACTCTCAACTTCTGTGTTACTTTTTATTTCTATGAATTTATCTGTTCTAAGCTGGGCTTGGTGGTGCACACCTGCAATCCCAGTGGTTTGGGAGGCTGAGCCAAAAGGATTGCAAGTTCAAAGCCAGCCTATGTACCTAACCAAGGCCCTAACCAACTTAGTGAGACCTTGTCTCAATATAAAAAATAAAAAAGACTGGAGGTATGGCTTAGTGGGTAATCATCCCTGGTACTAAAAAAAATAAAAAAAAATAAAAAATAAAAAAATTTACCTGTTCTGGATACATCATAAAAGAGTAATCAGATAATATTGTTCATCTGTATCTGACTTATTTTACTTAGTATAATTTTTTTCAAGACCCCTCCATTGTAGCATATATCAAAATTTCATTCTTTTTGTATGTATATTCCACATTTTATTTACTATTATCCATTCATCTGTTGATGGACACTTGGTTGTTTCTATCTTTTGACTGTTGCGAATAATGCTGCTCAAATATCTATTCAAGTACCAACATTTAGTTCTTCTGGATATACACCTAGGGATTTCTGGCTCACAAGTTGGTTCTATTTTCTGAGGAATTGCTAAACTTTTTTTTCCAAAGTAGCTATACCACTTTATATTCCTGCTAACAATGTATGAGGTTTCTGATTCTCACATTCTTGCCAATACTTGTTGTTGTTTCTCTCTCTCTCTTTTCTTATTTTTTGTACTGGGGATGGAACCTCAGACCTCTCACATTCCAGGCAAATGCTCCTCTTCACATTCCAGCTACAGCTCCTCCTCTTTTATTTACTTATTTTTTAAAAAAGTAGCTATCTTCCTTGGTGTGAAGTGATAGCTCATTGTTGTTTTGATTTGCCTTACTTCAGTGGCTTCAATGATAATGAACATCTTTTCTTATGTTTATTGGCCTTTTGCATATCTTTTTTTTTTTTTTTAAGAGAGGGAAAGTGAGAGAGAGAGAGAGAGAGAGAGATATTTAGTTTTTCATGTGGCTTTTGTTGCTTGGACACTTGGTTGTATACATGGTGCTGGGGTTTGAACCCACTTACTCATGCATGCCAGGCAAGAGCCATAACTGCTGAGCCACCATCACTTCAGCCCCCCTACATGTCTTTTTTGAAGAAATGTCTATTTAAATACTTTTGGCAAACTAGTTGTAATGAATGGGCTCTAGCTAAAGTTTTATTTCCTGGGTTTCAATCTTGACTCTGTGGTACTGAAAAAGTCACCAAACATCTTATACCTCAGCTTCATCAACTTTAAAGCTGAGATAATAGTTATCTACCTTATAGTGTTTTTAGGAGGATCATGTAACTTAAGATGGACAGAGTGTTTATAATAGCACCTTTTGCATAATAAGTGCTCAATAAATGTTAGGAATCTCAGAATACTTTGCCTTAGCTTGAAAAAAAGTGAATTATGGTTAATGTAGAAAAATATTTTTTGGGCTTCAGAAACATTTTTTATTGTGCTAAACTATGCAAATTACATGAAATTTATAATTTTTATCATTAGAAAGATATTGCTCTTTAGTGCTAGGAGCATTGAACTGAATTCAATTTGCTTTTTCAACTCTTATCACTGGTCAGCTGTATGACTTTGGGCAAGGTACTTGAATTTTTGGTACTTTTGTTTATTTGCAATAGGAATATAACCTATTTACGTAGGATCAAACAGATTAATGTACATTAAAACAATGTGGGAAGTATAATTAACTTTTGCAAGGTAATGTAACAGTTAATATTTCTAGGAGCCTTTTTTGTCTTTTAAATAAGCTTTTGTCATTTTAATTGCTTTTGGGGCAAATGTCTTGGTACTATGCTGAAAGGAAAGTTGTATTGTAATAAGGTTCTGAAGCAGAGAAAGCTAGGCAGTCAGTGTAGGCAGAATAATATGGGTCGATAAGGAGAAAATTAACTGATGGTCATTTTTCCTGAGATGGCAAAGAGCATTCCATTGCCCTAAGTAAACAGAGGTGCATATCAGCTTCACATCCCCTTTGCTAACAATGGCAATCTAGACAGCTACTTCACTCTGCTAATAAAAATACTTATGGCCCAGGATCAAAGACTAGCTCAGACCTGAATTTTGCACTCAAGCTCCTAGGCATGGGGGAGGGAAGGCAATGATTAACCCAAAGGTAGAGAATCTTGAGAGACTATAAGAAAGATAAGCTGGACCCATGCTTTGAGTTCTCTGCTCAAGACTCCCTTCTCCTGGAGAAGTCTTTTTCTTTCTTTCCTTTCTTAAATAAACTGTTTGCTCTGCTTGTCTCTTGTCCCTCAACTCCTAGAGGACAGGAAACAGACATCCACCTCACCGGCATCAGTTCCTGTGGTGTTTATATACACAGTCTTCCCCTTCCATAGGAGAATAATTTTTTTCTGAATCACTTTTCTCTCACCCCTCTAGGTAAATTTTTTTGAAAGCATCATTGCCATTGAAATTGATGATACAGGGCTGGAGCGGTGGCTTAGTGGTTATGGCACTTGCTTGGCATGCTCAAGGACATGGGTTCGAACCCCAGCACCACATACACAACAAAGTATCAGGGAAACAAAGGCCAGATGAAAATGTAAATAAAACTGATTATCTTCTCTCTTTCTCTCTCTGTCCCTCTCAAAGAAAAAAAAAGTAAAGAAAAGAAAAAAAAAGAGAAAGAAATTGTTGATGCAGAGTTAACCTAAGTCATTAATGAGCAAAACATATGGATAACACTTAATATATTTTAAATTAAATCTTTAATGTACCCCCATCTCCAAACAGTAAATCGCTGAAAAAAAAAAAATGCAGGGATTACCACTGCTATTTCTTTGAAAGGAGAACATGATATGATATATACCCATTTTAGAGTAGCAATGATGACCTCATTATTATGATATTATTATGATTGTTTTCTCTTGATTTGGAAAAGTTGGCATTTGGCCACTGATTTCATTTATTTATTTATTTATTTATTTATTTATTTATTTTTGGGTATCAGGAATTGAACTCAGGGGTGCTTAACCACTGAGCCACATTCCCAGCCCTTTTTATTTTTTATTTTTGAGACAGTGTCTCACTAAGTCACTGAGGCTGGCTTTGAATTTGCACTTTTCCTGTCTCAGCTTCCTGAGCCACTGGGATTACAAGCATGTGCCACCACACCAGCTGATTTTATTTATTTGTTATTTATTTTTTAAGAGAGAGAGTGACAGTGAGAGAGGAAGAGAGAATTTTTAGTTTTTCATGTGGCATTTGTTGCGCCAACTCTTCGTTGTGTATGTGGTGCTGGAGTTTGAACTCGCATCCTTGTGCATGCCAGGCAAGTGCTCCAACCACTGAGCCACCGCTCCAGCTCCTGATTTATTTTATTTTATTTTTAAAAGAGAGGAGGGAGAGAGAGAAAGAGAGAGAGAGTCAATTTTATTTAGTTTTTTACGTGGCTTTCATTGCTCTGAGACTTCGTAGTGTACATGGTGCTGGGGTTCAAACTTGTATACTTGTGCATGCAGGGGAAGCGTCGTAACCGCTGAGCCACCACTCCAGCCTCATGTTTGATTTTATTTTTAACTTTTAATTTTGAAATAGTTTTTTTATTATATTACTTTTAAATGTTATTTTGAGATAGGGTCTTGCCTAAGCTGGCCTTGAACTTGACAGTTCTTCTACTTCCTCCTCCCAAGTAGCTGGGGTAACAAGTATGGACCACTGTACCTGGTTGAAATAATTTTAGAGTTATTGAAAAGTTACAAAAATAGAGTTTCTGTGTACCCTTCACCTAATAAATCAATGCAATATTGTACATAACTGTGGTTATATGGAGAACTGTAAAAGATCTGAGATTTTATCTTATTTGCAAGTGGAATAGTTAGTGTGCTACAGTCTTATAGATACTAGCAAAAAATGTGAAATTCCTGGGTGAAAGATGAATGATTTAATAACTCATGACACAACAGCTTGGAGCTCTGTGTTTGCATCGGCTTCCTCTTGCTCTCACTTTCTTCTCCAGGTCCTATAGGGGTTTCATACATGGTGAATGATGTGCACACAGTGGGTTTGCAACAGAGCCTTATTTATGGTCCCTGAATCTTTCATAATGGATTGCAAACAAAACCTGGCCTTTGCTCCACAGGAACTCACTCACCTCTGTCTTCTGAGGCTGTGCACAATAAAGACTTCTTTGAAAAGATACTCCAGAGCAAAACCTTAGTGTCTGTATCATAAAACATACAGAAATGCAAGAAACTCACAGAGAGTTACCTTCCATGTTCAGTAATCAAAACAAAGAAAAAAGCATTGGTACAGCATTATTAACTAGGTTCAAAATTCACCAGTTTTCTCACTAAAATTCTTTCTCTTTGTTTAGAATCTAAATCAGGGTCCCACATTTATAGCTTCCTTTTGAGGTTTACCCTTGTAAATTTGCCAGAATAGTAGAGAAACAGCCATATTCTGCTGTATGTCGAGGAAACATAATAGATGTTAGGAGACATTGTGTATTAAGATAGCTTCCTGACCAGGATTCCCAGGAGTATCAGTGATATGAATTTCCTCATAGGAAACACTGGTCTGTGTGTAAGGGACAGTGGCAACTGAGAGAGTAGGTATTAGGAGGTCCCTATCACAGGATCTCATATAGTTTTCTTAAGGTTACCAGTACAGGGGCTGGAGTGGTCCTTACATTTCTGAAAGACAAAAGATGAAAATCAAGGTGTTTGTGGGATTGGTTCCCTCTGGAAACTCTAAGGGAGAATACATACAAGCCTCTGTCTTCTGTTGGCTGTGAGCTGTTCTTGATGTTTCTTGACTTATAGATTAATTGCTCCAATTTCTACCTCTGTTTTCACATAGTCCTCCTCTCTGTGTATACGATGTCTTCTTTTCTTATAAAGTCATTAGATTGAAAATCACCCTAAATCCTGAGATCCTCAACTTAATTACATCTGTAAACATCTGATTTCCAAATAAGGTCACATTCATGGATACTTGGGATTAGAATTGAGACAACTTTTTGGGTGACACTGCTCAACTCACTACAGTCCTAATGCATCTGCACATATTTTTGGGTATGCTAATAATTCAAGGTCTTGGATGTGTTTAATTTGGGCCATTTTTTAGTATTGTGTTGGTACTAGGCTATCTTGAGAGACAAGAACTTTATTTTTTATTTATTTTTTTTTTTTAAAGAGAGAGGGACAGTGAGAGAGACAGAGAAAGAGAGAAACAACTTTATTTAGTTTTTCACATGGCTTTAGTTGCTCCAACACTCAGTTGTGTACGTGGTGCTGGGGTTTGAACCCAGGTCCTTGTGCTTGCCAGGCATGCGCCGAAACCACTGAGCCACCGCTCCAGCCCCGAGACAAGAACTTTAAAAGGAGAAATATATATCACTCAGTAATTACACTACAACATGAAAAATGTGGCTTAGGAGCACAGAGATAAAAGGAGGGAATCCCTACTTAGAGCTTCAAAGGTAAGGTGTTATCTAAACTCTTCTGTAGAGGGGCCGAGTGATGGCTCGGTGGCTTGCGCAGCATTCGTGAATACACGAGTTCAAACCCTAGCACCAAATACACAACAGAGTCTCGGAGCACCAAAGGCCACGTGAAAAAGCTAAATAAAATTGATTCTCTCTCTCTCTTACCATCCCTCTCTTTAAAAAACAAAACAAAACAAAACTCCTCTGTAGAATCAAGAGACTGGGGTATGGGAGATGTGATAATTCTGGTTTAAGAACAAATACATATCTTATTATTATTTTATATACATTTATATTTTATAGTTTAAAGAGAGGGACAATGTGAGAGAAAGAGGGAAAGAGAATCAAATTTATTTAGTTTTTCTTGTTGCTTTTGTTGCTCTGACATTTTGCTGTGTACATGGTGCTGGGGTTCAAACCCGTGTACCTAATGCATGCAAGGCAAGCGCCATAACCACTGAGCCATCACTCCAGCCCCCTTTATATGCATTTGTGATTGTATAATAACTCAACTCCTTAATAAAAAATTAAAAAAAGACTCCTCTGTAGAACCTGGCTTTTTTCAGTACTATCATGCTCTACATGAATTTTTATGGTTCTGAACTTATTGTAGTACAGTACAACCTCCATTTTGTCATCTATCTAGTTCCCTTTCAGTGAAGTTTATTATATTCTTTATATCTGGGTCTGCTCATTTTATTCCTTTCTTGGAAACCTTCTGTGCTTATATTTTAGGTACAGGAGTTCAGACTCTATGGGTGACCTCCCAAATCCTGCAGGTGATTCTTAAGCCTGCCCACTTGTCCCTTCCACTGCCATAATTTCATACCCCCTTCTCCAGCTACCCTTAACTGCTCTTGAAAAAAAAGGTGGATTTTTTTTTCAATGTTTGGATCTATATCTTTTGTTCTGTCATTTTCTGTCTAGGAAAAACTCCTTCCTCATTACTGTTATGTGAAATCCTACTCTATTTCAAGATCCAATTCAAATCCTACATCTTGAATGAAACTAATTCTTATCCTTCTTGCTGTTTTCTAAGTTTGAGCTGTTTCTTTTAACTTCCAAAGTTCTGTTTTCTCCACTATGCTATTAGCTTCCTGTGGGTTTGCCTCCATGTAGTTCTTCTGATATCTAATCACATATTATTAAGTTTAGCCATTTTATTCTGGAGAATTTTATGAATGTTTGGACTTTGACCTTTTCCTTCTAGATCTTTCAAACTAAGGTTTATTTATCTCTAAATGTTTTAATTCTAGTGGTAGTCATTCTGGGGCCTAAGATTGAAGATAACATTATGTGTTAAAACATATCATTGAACATTAAATGCTTATGTGAAATCAATAAAATGTGTTGATAAAAGACATGCTTTGCAAATAGAGAACTGTGTTCCACCTCCAACTCTTTTCTCTTGGGAAAATTAGCATCTGTAAGTCTTAGTTTCGTCATCTGTAAATTAGGACAATAACACTATCATTCTTTGACAGAGAATTAAATGAAGGTAAAGTATTTAGCATAGTGTCTGTAACATAAAAATGTGTAATAAATGTTAAAATCTTCCTCTTTACTTTTTCTTCTCCTCCTTCTCCCCCCCTTTGCCTTTCCCTTCCTTTTCCCTTTTCCTTTTATGAAATATAATGATTATTGTTTCTGAGGTTAGTGTGTTTTTAAGTTATCCAACTTCTTCACTGCCAGAGTAGTTTTTCCATAGGCAAGTTAATAATTTATGTATGTTATTGCTGTAGGTCGCCAGAAATAAATTGCCTCATGATGGAGATTTTGTCATCTCTGGGCTTTGAGCAATATTCACTTATCAGCTGTACATAAATGTTGCGTTGATGAAAAAGCTACCTTTTTTGAGGGGGATGGGATGACATCAAAATCCATGGCTTTTTCATTGCAATATTATATTCTCTTATGTGGTAAAGTAATACTAACCTAAATCTTAATATATTTTGTCTGTTTTTCTGCCAAGGAAAATTCTCAATCCATTTTCTATTCTTTTGAAGAAATGGACATTTGCATAACATTAAGCTAAATGCTCCTCCAGTAAAGTTAGCTATATAAAATCTGTATTTAATTACATTAATTAACTATTTAATTAATTTTTTGGTAGAGGATTGAACCCAGTGTGCTTAACCACTGAGCCACATCCCCACCTCTTTTATTTTTTATTTTGAAACAAGGTCTTGCTAAGTTACTCAGCGGCTCTACTAAGTTGTTGAGCCTGGCTTTGAACTTGTTAATCCTATTGCCTCAGCCTTCTGAGCTGTTGGGATAACAGGTGTACACCACCATGCCTGGCTAGAGTCTGTATTTTAAAATATAGATAGCTTTTTAGATAAGATAAAGGGATAAAATAATAAGCAAAATGAGAATATTTAATAGTTTTATTCTCTGTAAAATATCTTTTTGACTCCTTGCTTATAATGATAGATATTTATATTCTTTTGTTTAACTGGCCAGTGGGTAAACAACATAAATTTCTGCTGCAAATCTTGCTTTATAAATTATGTGTGGGCCGAGGATGTAGCTCAGTAATAGAGCACAGGTCCTGGATTTGATCCTGCAGTACTACAAACAAAAAATAAATAAAAAAACAAGATAGTAAGTCATGTGGATATTCTTTATCCAGTCACTCATTTATTAATTATCTAGTACCCAATAAATGTAGAGTTAGGATCATATAAAGTGATTAAGAAATTGTTAAGAGTATAGTGAATTAGGGGCTGGAGCGGTGGCTCGGTGGTTGTGGTGCTTGCCCTGCATGCACAGGTGCACGGGTTCAAACCCCAGCAACCCACGTACGCAACTAAGTGTCAGAGCAACTTAAGCCATGTGAAAAACTCAATAAAAATTGATTCTCTCTGACTCTCTCTCTCTCTCTCTCTCACTCTCCTTCTCTCTTTAAAAAAAAAAAGTATAGTGAATTAAATGTGAAAGAAATATTTCTAAATAATATTTAAGATAAATTATGGAAATACAAAACAAGAGCTTGCAGAGGAAAGAGTGATTAACTTAATATGCTGCTAAGAAATCTGTTTTACCATCTTCTTTCTCTCTCTCTTTCTTTTTCTCCTGGTGCAGGGGATTGAACCTAGAGCCTTAAACATTCTAGGCAAGAGTTCTGCTGTTGAGCTGTACCACCAGTCTGTTTCCTATTTTTAATATTAAAAAATTCTAAGGGTTGTAAGTCATAGGATAAATGAATGTAGATAATTATGATAAGATTCTCAGTTGATTTGTCATTTTGTCATTACAGTTTTAGTAGGAACTTTGTATAGCTGCTGTGTATGGTCATCTTTCTGGACGCAAGGCATTTGGTCTTCAGACATCTGGCCTCTCTGAAGACTTCTTTGATTAGAACAGCACTCACAGAAACTTTCCTTAATTATAGATCCAGTAGTAAGAACAAGCTTATCTCCAGGCCAGTAATATAAATTATTCTGATCACATACCACACTTAATTAATAAAAAAGGCTGTATTTCTAATAGGTATACTTACTTATCTATAATTACATGCATTTGTTATATGCTGAGATATATACCTTATATACAAAAACATATATTAAAAAGGAAGAAATAATGGTGAAATAAACTATTAAAGTGTTAAATAATGATAGTATTATGTATTATTATTCATTACCTCAAAGTACTGTATATAATTAGGGTAAGATTCATTGTTAGCAACACTAAGATATGAAGCCACAGTTCAGATAATCTTACAATTACTCCACTGCTCTAGGCATGCCCTCTGGGGCACAGTTATCTGAAAATCTAATCTAAAGATATTTGTTCTCTTTATAGAGTTACTACCTATCTACAAAATGATATATATTTTTTCCTCTCTGAATCTCTTTCCTTCACTCCTGAAGTCAGTTTGGTATAGGGAATGAGTATATTGTTATTTATACTTGAAGCAGTCAGACATGGAAGATGTTACTTACTTTTCTTTGACTTAGGAAAATTTATTATAATATTATATTAACAATTTGTGAAGATCTTTCTCCTTTCATTGGCTATGATGAGTAAGTAATTTCAGAAATTTAAAAACTAGCATTTATCTTACAGATCATTTTGGTTTCTTTAAAAAACAGCAGAGGGCACTGTGGTTTTTAGTTTCCAAAGTCTATTTTAAATTAAGAAGTTATTCCAATTTTTATGTGTAATGTAGTGTAGATATTCAATTAACCCAATGAAAAACTATGAAACTTTTTGTTCTTTTCTTTTTTTCACTCTGTTGGGATTATAAAAATTTTGAGTTTTGGGAAATTTGAGGTGCACTGTTTGTCTGGATTCTATATTTGCTTTTGTTTAGTGGGTAAAGGAAATTCTTTAAAGTAGTAATTATTACATATCTATTTACTAATCTTTAAAGTTGACTTGTATGAGATTATCTTATCTAAAATTAGTACTATGAGGAAAAAGCTTTCAGTGAATATTATGTAGGAAATTTAATTAAGCTTTAGAAAGATGCTTTTGTAGGTCCTAGCATCTCTAGTTGTATGTTAGATAAAATTCTATTATTCCACAGGCTGTCTTAGATTGCATGCCTAGAGTGGGAGATTACCCTTATGTTGCAGCATTCACTGAGGAAGCAAGTCAATCTTAGTCTGACAGGAAGCCTGCATATTTATTTCTACATCTTGAATGAGAAAAGAAAAAAAAAGCTTATTTTATAAAATTCCCTTAGGAAAATTATTTGAAGCTTCCATTATATTTTAAGAATATAACTAATATTAATTGTGTTGTATAATTTTGAAGAAGATAAACCCTAATGAGAGGAAAAGTAGTATATATAATACACTTACAATATACTAAATGTAGGTGATGGAAAAGCCTCAGTTCTTATTTTGGCCATTCTGATATAAATTAGCTCAAAATAATAGGCATTAATGATTAAATTTTTATGTTTGCTTGTAATTCTGTAGTTATTTCCTAGAACATTCTTGATGCCTTATTATCACCAATTTTCTGAAGAACACCTTGGAAATGTGTGACTTGCCCAGGACAATGACCATGTCAGTGGCACATTTTGGCGGTTATTCCTCAAATTTCTATTTACTGGCCAGTTTTAATTTCTTTTTATTTTTTTTATTCCTCAGAGCTGTATAAATTCTAGAAGTAGCTTGATTTTTATTATAAAATAAATGCTTGTTATTTACTGATACTCTGTTTTGGTGTGAGTTTTGTGTTTGTTTCCTGTCAAATATAATAGGAAGCAAGGAATGTTCACAGAATTTTTTATGGCAGAATGAAAACAAATAAGCTCCACAACATCAGGAGTCCATGCTTTTTTGTCCCAAGTGCTTAATGTCTGGCATATGGTTAGATGTGCAGTAGATATTAGAATAAAAATTTGTTGGATTTGTAAGTTATTTATTTAGTCTGTTTTCCATTTGAAATATTTAAAACTTGAAGAGTTAAGTTTGAGTGTAGGGAAATATTTTATTCTTTGGAAAAAGATTGTAGAATGAAGGTAGCACTTACTCTGTACTTACTCAATAGTTTAGTGAGGAATGGTTTAATAGTTTGGAGAGATGTTTACTATAATGCATGCAGAGCCTGTAGAGGAGGAAAGTTTGAGAAGGATGAATATTAAGGTAACAAGTGCAAGTTCTGGTTATAAAGTACCTTGTTATGTATAAAGCAAGTTGAAATTTTTAAGTATTTTAAAGAACTATAATTTTATTAAAGTAATTATAATTAGAATTAGGTTAATAAAAAGAGTTACACTTTAATGTTTTATGGGGATATCAAAACATTAGCCAAAGCAATTAATTTTAGCTTAAATCACATTTACACTGTTAACAATAAGTGCCTGTTTTTTCTTCAATAAATATTTTCTTCAGCAAATGTATTTGCCCCTTACATGGTGTCACTTATTACAGTGATCATAAAGTATAACAAAGGGAGACCTGACACTGTATTTCATTTATATTACAAACTAATTGTTTGAATACTATAGAGGATATGGAATAGAGATCAAAATTTGATAGGAATGTAAATAAAAGCATAGGATAGGATATTGCGTTGTAGGAGAAAAGCCTCCCAACATGAAGGTAAGAGGGAATAGAGATATTCCTTCCTGTATTCAGCAGTGTTTTTTTGAGAGCCTTCTATGCTAATGCTAGGAATATAGCCATGAATTCTTTGTCCTCCCCTAGCTTACACTGTAAGAAATAAAACCTACATTCCGATGATATGATGTCAGATAATGATAAAATATTATGAAGAAAAATCAGGATAAGGAGATTGAGAGTGATAGTAGGATAAGAGAAATATTATTTTAGAAAGGGGCTTTGGAACAAAGACCACAAAGTGAATTAAACCCTGCAGATATGTGCAGTAGGATACCAGGCAAAGCACATGGCATCAGGTGCTTAAGACAGCCATAGACCCACAGATGATACCAGAAACAGAATATACGCCAGGAGCAGCAGTTTTCACTGGTGCTGCCTTAGGTGTTTCTTAGTTCTGCTGGAATCCTTGTGGCAGTCTAGTTTAGAGTTTTACAAGGTGGAAGCAGATTTTCCATACTGTGCAGTTATGGGAGCCTATGGAATAGCTATACCTACAAGAGCCAATATCTCCCATGGCTCTCCAGCAAGTTTCTTGGGTCCCAAATCAGGAAAGCCTAAAGTTAGGGTATCCTTATCAGGTCTTTATAATTCTCTAATCCATATGTAGTCTACCAGTTGGGTCATTTTAATCACATACAGTGTTGCCTAGCAATAGAGTGCCAGGGTAACAGAACAGAACTAGTTAATTAGTGAAGGTCATATTTTCATGTAGCAGAGAAAGAAGAATCAGTTTTATTTATTTTTTTCATCTGGTCTTTGTTTCTCTGACATTTGGTTGTGTACGTGGTGCTGGGGTTTGAACCTGGGTCCTTGTGCATGCCAAGCAAGCACTCCGAACCACTGAGCCACCCCTCCAGCCCCTGATTAATTCTTTTGTCCACAGCTTTGTTGTTTGCTTTTCACTACTCCTTATAAAAACTCGTCAGGCTTTGCCTATCCTTAGGTGCAGAAATGGGAAGTGGGCAGGATTTAGATATGAATGAATTCAAAGTCACTTGAATTAAAAAAAAATCCACTTGGGTGGACACTTCTAGGGACTTGCATCTCAGATTGGTCTGTTTGTTTTTCATGTCCTCATTCTCCCCACCAGCAGCATCAGCACCATCCAGGAATTTGTTGGAAATATAAATTCTCAGAATTATGAATCTGAAGCTCTGGGGGTGTGGGGCTCAGGAGTCTAATTGAATGTACACTCTAGGTGATTCTGATAAAAGCTAAAGTTCGAGAAAGACTGCACTGGAGGGTGTAAAATATTGTCATATGAGGTGATCAAGTGTTGAAGTAGAAGTATTAAGTAGAAACATAAAGGAACTATCTGTGACTATAATGAAAGACTGAGTTCAGTCCTGGGAATAAGTGAAACTTGTAAACAAGAGAAGAACATGAATAGTCACGTTCTGGTTAGATACTATACTTAAATAATGGTTTAAATATTGCACAGTTTGTGGATTAAATCAACTTTAGGGGTGTGGGCTAAGAATTTAACCAATTCTAGATAACCAATTTTCACTAGAGTTTTAGAGCACTGTTGGTAAATATTTCTTTCTTTCTTTTTCTTTTTTTTAAAGAAAGAGGGACAGTGAGAAAGAGAGAGAGAGAATCAATTTTATTTTGTTTTTCATGTGGCTTTTGTTGCTCCGACACTTCATTATGTACATGGTGCTGGGGTTTGAATTCCAGTACTTGCGCATGCCAGGCAAGCGCCTTAACTGCGGAGCCACTGCTTCAGCCCCAGTTGGTAAATATTCTTAATGGTTTTCAGATATTGAGATGATTCAGTTTCTGTAAAGTTGTATTGAGTTATTTAGGTTTTCAAAACTGCATTTTTAAAAGGCCACAATATTTCAGTTCAATTTATTAAAAAATTAGCCGTGGGCTGGAGTGATTGGCTTAGCAGTATGGTGCCTGCCTTGAATGCACGAGTCTGCAGGTTCAAACCCCAGCACCATGTACGCAACAAAATGTTGGAATAATGAAGTCCAAATGAAAACTAAATAAAGTTGTTTCTCTTTCTTTTTTTCTCACTGTCCCTGTCTCTTAAAAAAATTAGCCTCATTTGACATTTTCCCTGAGGCCATTAAGGGTAAATTATTTCTGTAGTGTTTAAAAAGGACAGCTTGTAGAAGTTGATTTTCTGATTTTCTGAGGAACTTCAATGATCCTGAGGTTTTATGTAATTCCAAAAATTCCCCAAATGATGTTAAACTAAACTTAATAACAAATGCTGCATAACACATTTTATGAATGATAATGTAATGATAAAACCATAGAAATCAACTTAGGAAAAATGTTACTATCTTAGCATAGAGTACTACCATTGTAAGACTTTTGTTGTTTTTAGCACTTTTATCTGAAAGATTAAAGCTAATGTTTATGGACTCAGTTTTTCTTTAACCAAAATTTGAACAGAATTATTAAAAAAAATTCCAAGTTGAATTTCACCCCATGCATTAGAGTATGATTATGATGAAACTTAATTTTTTTTTTGTGTGTGTGTATTAGGAATTGAATCCAGGGCCTTGTACAGTGTAGATAGTCATTCTATCACTGAGATATCCCTGGCTCTATAAAAATTAGTATTTTT
The DNA here is from genome assembly GCA_004027875.1 of Aplodontia rufa. Taxonomy (NCBI): domain Eukaryota; kingdom Metazoa; phylum Chordata; class Mammalia; order Rodentia; family Aplodontiidae; genus Aplodontia; species Aplodontia rufa. The sequence continues at coordinate 19,169 of PVKS010021633.1, read as the reverse complement.
ATTTTTTTAAAAGTTTTGAGGGCTGGGGCTGGAGCAGTGGCTCAGCAGTTGTAGCACTTGCCTGGCATGTGTGAGAACCCGAGTTAAAACCCCAGTACCACATACCCAATGAAGTCTCGGAGCAATGAAAGTCACATGAAAAAGAAAATAAAATTGGTTATCTTTTTTTCTCTCTCTGTCTCTCTCTTATTATCACTCTCTCTTAAAAAAAGTTTTGAGGGCTAGAGTGGTGGCTCAGTGGTTACATCACTTGTCTAGCATGTGCGAGGATGCAGGTTCAAACCTCAGCACCACATACACAACAAATTGTTGGAGCAAAGAAAGCCATATGAAAAACTAAATAAAATTGATTCCTTCTTCTCCTTCTCTCTGTTCCTCTTTCTCTTAAAAAAAAAATTTTTTTTTTTGAGACAGGGTCTTGTTAAGGTATCCAGGATGGCTTCAGATAACCAGTCCTCCTGCCTCAGTGTTGCAAGTAGTTGAGATTATAGACATGCCACTACACCTAGTGGTTATAACTTTAAATTGCTTGGTGTTATTTTGGAATAGCAGAAGTTTTACTTGATTCTACTGCTATATCATGTGTATATTTTTTGGAACATGTTAAGTTATGCTTTTGATAAACAGTATAAAAAATAAGAATCCTAAGTATTTTTGAATTTGAATGAATCTCATCTTATTCATCCTTCTACTGAATGAGGAACTCTTTCTTACAGCAGCCATCTGTTTGTCTGTATATACAGTTCTATTAGTTGTCACACTGCTCCTCTCCTGTTTTTTGTGTTTATACTTATGAGCACAGAAAGACACTCTCTGTCCCTATAAATCTGCTTTCATTCCTGAAAGGAATCCTGTGTGAGGCAGAACAATCATACTCAAAGGTCACTGGAGAGTAGTTGTATTACTTTTTCTTGGGTTAATCATCTGCTGCAGGTTCTGTGAGAGAAAGAGGAGGTGGGATCATTTTATAATGTATGTTCCTACCTATACCTCAGGTATCTTCTGGATTATTTCTTCAGTAGGAGCATAAATTTGAAAGTTACTTGGAAAATGAACTGTAAAATGTATTTAAACCAATTTTTCCATACATAGTCCGTGATTTATTAGTATAACGTAAATGTTTCAGACCTCAAACTATAACTGCGCATAATGAAACTGAGAGAGCTGACGATGGTCAGTTTTGTAGTAGTAAGTATGTTATTGGGAATTCCCTTAAATACAGCATTTTTTTTTTAAGAGGGAGAGAGAGAGAGAGAGAGAGAGAGGGGAAAAAGAAAATCAATTTTATTTTTTCATGTGGCCTTTGTTTCTCCAACACTTAGTTCTGTATGTAGTGCTGAGGTTGGAACCTGCATCCTTGCACATGCCAGGCAACTGCTGAGCCACCACTCCAGCCAGGCAACTGCTGAGCTACCACTCCAGCCCCAGCATTTACTTTAATATTACTTTTATACTGAGGCAGCGAACTAGTGATTTGCTGTGACAAATTTAATCCCGTAGTACCTGGGATCTGGCTGCCTGATGAATTTCATATTATAAATGTACTTACCAAATACAGGATTTAATGGCAAAATATCTTATGTTTATTCATACAGTGTCTTTGTGAGGACACATATGAAATTGGTTTTTGGTTGTCCATAGAGAAGAGACTACCCCAGGTTGTAGATTAGAAATGGATGTACTCTTTAATTCTACTTAATTTTGTACTGTGTGTAAGTCAGTGATGATAAAGTACTAAAAAGTAAGTAAAACAAATATCACAAAGCAAACAGTATGGTATTTTACTGCATAATCATAACAGATTTTATGCCAAATATTTAAAATAAATGGAGTGTGACCATCATTTGATTCCCCTCCCTTTTTAAATTGTGCTGGTATTACCTGAAAATTGTTTATTACTAAATGGTGCAAAATTAAGATGCGCAGAATATTCATGAACATATGTTAACATGGTGGTGATGATTAGGCAGTGAAATATGGTGACAGGAAAATAAATGACGAAGGGAGATACTTTGGGATATAATTTTAAGCAAGTGTAATCTAGTCTCCTCAGTTTGGGTATCTTCTCACATTTGGCAAGCTCTCTATCTTGATTGAAAACAGGTTGGTTAGAATTCTCTTGGTGATTGGTTATATTCTAATATTTTATCATACTATTGTTCCCTCCAACTTCAAATGATATAGAATAGCAATCAGGTTTTTCTTAGACATGAGATCTGATCTTGCTTTAGAGTGAAAGTCAGAAGTGTTGCTTCATAATTAAATGGGCCATGGTGACTTGAGTGTTCTGCTACCAAGAAGATTGTTTGAAGTAGTTCAATTTATGTGGATGATAAAGTATTTACTTAAATCTTTTCCTAAATTTTCATGTCTAAAGTCTGACTCATTGAATTTATTCTTGGTGTTTCATTTTGAAAAAATATTTTTAATTTGAAAAGAATATAGTGGGATTATGTTTAAGTGTTAGGATGTTGTCATACTGTTGTATTTTGCATGTTTACAGGATTTTTTTCTTTTTTGCTCTTTAGCCGACCTCAGAAAGTATGCTTGTGTCCATTTTTACCAGTGCATCCTCTGCACATCTCTACCCACTTATACATAATTCAGCATCCAGCAGAGGTAAGATTTTTGTAAACTATACGTTTCAGTAGAATATGAGTGCACAAGAGGAAACACAGAGATAAACCCCAGCTTTTTAGCATTTTGAAAATACATACATGATAAAATGCTTACTTTTTTGAGAGAAAAAAGATTTATGTATTATATGATAAGTCAAATGCTTTAGCTGCTTACTATTTCATAAAATATTTTATTAAATAATACAGAAATTTAGAACTCCAACAGTTTTGTATGAGGAAAAACGTAATTTTGTGAGTAGAGTTAAGAAAATTATTCCTTTTAAAATTTTGATATAGCTTTTGTTTTTTCATGTCTTTTCTTTCTCAAGTAGAAGTAATTTTTGCATTTTAGTCTTACAAAATGAATATGTAAGTAATTGTTGCTTTCTTTTAGGTGAATAGAGAAAATGTATATTTTATAATATATATGTTATATTTAAAGATGTTCTAACCTTTTATATTCTGGTTAGAATTATTGTGTGCCAGTGTATTTATGTTTTTTTTTTTTTCATTTTAAGGAGACAGGGACAGAGAGAGAGAGAGAGAGAGAATCAATTTTATTTAGTTTTTTCATGTGGCTTTTGTTGCTCCAACACTTTATTGTGTACATGGTACTGTGGTTTGAACCTGCATACTCATGCATGCTAGGCAAGCACCATTGCCGCTGAGACACCACTCCTGCCCCTATTTATGTGTTTTTAATCCTGGATTAACTATGGTAATGAGAGGGGAGGAAAGAAGTTCATAGGAAACTACAAATTAGTTAATATGAAACTAGTCATTGGATAGTATGCATGAACTTAGTGTAAACTGAAGCTTAAACTCTTTCAGTATTTAGAAACTCAGGACATCTAAAGTTCAGTGTGGATTTTGAAGAAGGAATAATTGTTTTTTAAATTTCAGAGTCAATACCACTTGAAGATTTTAATAAAAATATGAAAGAAGTTAATTTGTTTTTTTCTTTTCCAAATGTACAGGAAAAACAGAACAATTGTTAAATGTTCCATTTGTGGTAAAGGACTTGTCTAGCATGCATAAGACCCTAGATTTGATCCCCAGGATTGAGGGAAAAAAATCCATTTGTTGGGCAATCATTTTTTTCAGTTTTAATAGCAATGTGCTTTTGTCAGGATTCTGACAATTTGGTCACTGTCATTACATTACTGCGTTTAAGCTTACAACATTGCACAGCTCAGATTTACATTCAATGATGCTTGCTGGCCACAGCAGTTTTGGCTAAAACCTGACTTTTGTTTATGAATACTGTTTTTATTTTACAGCATACATAGTATGGTGCCTTTTCATTATTGTGTAGCTCCAGACATAAGATGGCTTTTAAAACGTGGGTGTTTTCATTAATTGGTGGCAATTTTAAAATCTTTCAAAATCTCTTAAATTTTTTTTTTAAAGATAGAGAGAGAGAGAAAGAATAAATTTTATTTAGTTTTTCATGTGGCCTTTACTCCTCTGAAACTTACGTTGTGTACGTGGTGCTAGGGTTTGAACTTGCATACTCGCACATGCCAGGCAAGTGCTGGAATCACTGAGCCACTGCTCCAGCCCTCTTAAAATTTCTTTTAACCGTCTTTAATCCACAGTTTAGATGATCCATCCAAAATAGTGCTTGCTACATATGTATTTTATACATTTGCAAATATGCTCATATTGTTTTTACTTATCATCAAAGTAACTTTCCAGTCTGTGTCTAATTCAGTAATACTGGGCTGCCTATCTTTATCATCAGGACACTTTTTAGTAGAAGGATATGACAGTTTGATGATTACCCCATAAAAGAATAAGTAAAAACTGTTTGGATAGGCCCCAGGAGGGATGACTTGATTGAGGAGATCATGTAGAGGTAATATGATAGAGTGTTTCCAAGAATAGGTACATTTATGTAGCAGATGACTTAAGGATAAAAACAGAAAGTTTCTCAAAAATAAAAGAAACTTTTATAAGAAAGAAATATTAAACTATCTGTTCTTTGTGAACAATGTATATTTTAACCATAACGATGTAAACACTGTTTATTTATATATTGGTACTGGGGATTGAACCCAGGGCTGCTTAACCATTGAGCAACATCCCTAGCCCTTTTTATTTTTCGTCTTTATTTTGAGGCAGGGTCTCATTATGTTGCTTAAGGCCTTGATAAGTTGCTGAGGCTAGCTTTGAACTTGCGATACTCCTGCCTCAGCCTCCCAAGTCACTGGGATTACAGACATGTACCACTGTGCTTAGCAAAACCACAATTTATTGAGTTAGCTAAAAACATAAGATGTGAAGGTAAGGAGTAGTCTAAGAAAGGTAAATACTCATTTGTTTTGAGAGGTTGTAGTTATTATTATTTTTTTTTTACCAGATAGGAGTACTCCTTTGTAGGCTGAACATTTTTATATATAATACATAAAACATAAAAATATAAAATGTAACACTTGCACCGTTTTCTTTTTCTTCTCCACATTATGTTTGTGATATTCATCCATGTTCAAACATATAGGTGGAGTTCTTTTCATTGCTGTTTTAACCTTTCAGAATATGAGTAAAATAAAACAATTTGTCTTTTTTTTAATCACATACCATAATTTGGGTATCTATTTCCTATTAGATGTTTAGGCAGCTTCCAATAATTTGCTATTACCAACAGGGTCATTGTGAACATTCTGAACATGTCTCCTTGGGACACATTGCTTTCCCTGGAGTATAAACCTAAGTAGGAAATTCCTGGGACATGGTGCTATATATACCTTCAGCATTAGTAGATAATCTACTGAACAAATGCAAAGGAGATGGAACCAATTTATACTTTTTTTAAAAAAAAAAAAAAGGAAAAGGAAAATTAACAGAGAAAGAAGAGAGAATCAATTTTATTAATTCTAATTTTTCATGTGGCCTTTGTTGCTCTGAGACGTCCTTGTGTACTTGGTGCTGGGGTTTGAACTCGCGTACCTGCACATATCAGGCAAGCGCTGCAACCACGGAGCCACTGCTCCAGTCCCCAGTTTATACTTTCTAAAGTGAGCAATATTATCCTTTTACCTTCATGACTGGTCAGTGGTTTAAAGCTATCCTTCAAAGTTCAATAGTCTTTTAGGATTCTGTCCTTTTGAGTCTGAATTCTTGTTTCTCAAAAGCTTTCCTGTCTCCTCAATTTTTCTGACTTAAATGCTCAAACTAAAATACTCCTTCCTTCTTTCTTCCGTTCACAGATCTTAACATCCTCCCAAATTCAGTTACCGTCTACTCTTTTTTTCAGTAGGGAACTTGAAAGACAATAAACCTAAGTTAAGCAGAAATTTAACTCTTTAAAATTTCCTATAATTAAGATTAATTTTTGAATATGAGTCCCGTGTTATCCCAAATGAGAAAACAGACTGAAATCATGTCCTGGTAAACATGGTTAAGTTGGTTATTGCTAAGTCTTTTCACAAATTGTTACCTAAATTGAGAATTTTGTCTTTCTCTCTTTGTCTCCCAGGAAGAGGATCTATGTGGGTGGAAGAGTAGTTTTTGATGTTATTGGCAAACAAAATTGTATACTAGTTTTGAGCTGTTTCTGTATATTGATCACAAAATTTCTTTTCTTTTCTTTTCTTTTTTTTGGTACCAGGGATTGAACCCAAGGACACTTAAACCACTGAGCCGCTGAGTTACATCCCCAGCCTTTTTTGTTTTTTTTTAATATTTAATTTTGAGACAGGGTCTCACTAAGTTACTCAGGGCCTCACCAAGTTTCTGAGGGTGGCTTTGAACTTGCAATCCTCCTACCTCAGCCTTCCAAGCCACTGGGATTACAGGTGTGTGCCATTGCGCCTACCCTGATCATAAAATTCCTGACCAGGGTATTATATAGAGATGGTGAACATAGGCAACCGGTTCAGGAGAATTGCTATTAAGATGAAAACCATGGGGCAATATGTGAAGTAGGATGTTGGAACAGGTATATATAGTAGATTTACAGGAGAAAGGAAAATCGATGGGGTGATGGCACAGGTACCTAAGTTTTCCAGAGTTCATTGGAACAGATAGGGTCAGTTTATCCACAGTAACAGGAGGAAAGGCAGAGCACACAGACACAAAGGCAAACAGGGATAAATAGCACTGCTGGTGATATCACAGTACTGTAGGGAGGGAGTTGGAACAATCAAAGTGGTGGTCAGTTGGTGGCATGTTTTCAATTATGATTATGGAGTCCCCAATTATGGGTGAAGACAAATACCATGGGATAAACTAAGGTAAAGTAAAAGACACAAACATCAAAGAAGAGAAGACAAGGTTATCCATGTGGATATTTAAATCACCCAGAATTGAAAGAAGTATCAGTAAAAACTGAAGAGCTAATTGTGTTAAGGTGTGGGATGGAAAATAAGTGACCCAGAAGATACAGAGAGACCATCAGCAGGAGGAGCAACATTTTAATTACCACTGGCAGCTTCCAGGATTCTGAAGTAGCTCCACAGCTGTGGACTGCGTTCTCTCTTGCTGGGTAGGGCTGCTCAAACATATCTTCCTTTCTCTTCCATGTCTGGGTTCCAGGAGTGGCTGGTGAGGCCGCCCTATCCTCTATCATGTCAACTTTATTGCTGCCCAAGACTGGATCTGGAAACCTTAGCTTTTGTCAGTGTTATCTCAGATGTAACCTCGAGAGGCTGTAGTTATAAAGTACAATAGTAAAAAGAAGGACTTTGGAGCCAGATCAGTTCCTTAGTAGCTCTAAACCCTGCAACCCTGGGCAAGTTAATTCCCCTCTCTCTGTTTCAGTTTATTAGTAAAATGTGCATAATAAAAGATATATTTCTTTACTGACTTACTGTGAAAAGTAAATATTTATATATTGTACTTAGGATTGTATACATTAGTGTTAGCTCTTATGATTATTACGATAATTGATAATTTATGGATAATATCTAAAAATCAACAATCAAGAAGTAAGACATACATTTTATATGGAAATGTAGAGATAATTCATAAGAAATAACTAAAAGTGTTAAAGTGGTTGCCTCTTAGAAGTGGTATGGGGGGTGTATCTGGGAATAGTTGTAGCATTTAAAATTTTTGGCAATATTTAATTCAACATATAAAATATATTACTTTGATAAAAGTTTAGACAATGGTTAAATCTATGTCAAAGTCTTATAGTGATGTTAAGGAGGGAAGAATGTTATATGAAACACTGGAAAATGTCCTAAAACCTACTTAAAGGCATAGTAGCTAAACCTCTGTCTTAATTGGATTTAAGATAAAATTCTTGTGGCAATAAGAAAGGTGGTTCCTGCTGTTGAATAAAATCACTGATGATGGTTAGATTAATGAGAATTTTCAGAATCGGTCACTAGATTTCTCTAATTTGAAGTTATTTGGTTCTCTTTTCATTCTCTAAATTCTTTGGAAGCAAGGATGTAAGTCCAGTCCATACTTAGGTGGGAGAGTGAGACAGTAAGCTTCACCTTCTGGAGTGGGGAGTATTTATATTTATTATTTGGAATTGCAGTATAAGGAAGATTTGTTTCTTCTCCCCCATTACTTAGTTATTCAATGATTATTTAATTATTTATATCATTCTAGACTTTTATGTCACTTTATAATCTAATACTGTGTGTTTTTTGTTTTTGTTTTTTTTTTTGCTTAAATTGTTCCATTTTGACCATTGGGAACTCTTTAAGATGGGCTTCTATGTCCCTTTGGTATGTCCTATTGGTTTATTTTTTGAGTACTGTCTTGCTTTCTGGTCATAAAGAGCAAGGCGGTTATCTTCAAGCTGGTATAACATGTAATTACTATTGAAATGAAAATATTGTCAGAATAAACAATTCAGTTTAGCTAAACACAGATTTGATTTTCATAATCCTAACCATTATGTAGATTAATATTATCTTATTTGATCAGGAAACCTATAAACATATCTATATAAAATGAAAGCATATATATAGGATAAAAAGTAAACATATTGTGCTTAATACTGATAAATCAGAAAAAATTTTTTTTCGTATCAGGGATTGGACCCAAGGGTTCTTAACTACCGAGCTCCATCCCTAGTCCTTTTACTTTATTTTATTTTTTTATTTTGAGACAAGTTCTTGCTAAGTTGCTTAGGTCCTCACTAAGGTGCTGAGGCTGGCTTTGAACTTGAGATCCTCCAGCCTCAGCCTACTGAGCTGCTGGAATAATAGGCATGGACTATTGTGCCTGGCTAAATCAGAGAATTAAAAAAAATTTTTTTATTAATGAGTTGAGTTATTGTACAATCATAAGCACATAGAAAGTTATAATATGATATGCATTTGTTCCTAGACCAGAATTACTACCACATTGCCCATACTCCAGTGTCTTGATTTTTCTATATTTTACCCCTACAAGCTATATAAATGTTTAGATTGTGAATTTTCCAGAATTAAATGATTGCATTAAGTTCTATTTGGTTTCTCATCGAGGGGTAAAGAGTATGCTACATTGTTGATTGTCACCCTAGATCCTTCCCTATCCATTCTCCCTCTCCCCAACCCTTGCCACCACGTTTCAATGGTTCCCCTATATTATGTGTTGTTATGCCTTTGCTGAGTCTAATACATGAGCTTAACAACACTTCACCCAAGCCTGGGTTTTGTTCTATCCTCCACAAATGAGTGAAAACATTGACTCTCTGGATTTGGCTAACTTCATTCAGCATTATTTCTTCCATTGCTATCTATCCATTTACCTTCAAAACCCACAATATTGTGGTTTCTAATAGTTGAGTAGAACTCCATTATATATATATATCAGAGGTTTTGGATCCATTCATCCAGTGAGGGACATCTGGTTTGATTCTGTAATTTAACTATTATAAATTGAGCTGCTATGAACATAGATTTTGCTGTTACTGTAGTGAGCTGATTCTAACTCCTTTGGGAAAATACCCAGGAGAGGGATAGCTGGATAGTAGGGTGGATCAATCCCTAATTTTTTGAGGAGTCTCCACACTGCTTTCCGTAGTGGCTATACCAGTCTACAGTTCCACCAACAGTGTGCTAGTGTTCCTGTCTCCCTGCAACCCCTGTAGCATCTGTTATTGTTTATATTCTTCATCTTTGCCAATCTGACTGGAGTGAGGTGAGATCTTAATGTAGCTTTCATTTGCGTTTCTCTGATTGCATCAGAAAACTGAAATATACACCATACAGTTATAATAATGAATAACAAAAAATTATTTTGTTAAAAATTTAGTCATTCCAGGGCTGGAGTGGTGGCTCAGTGGTTATGGCGCTTGTCTGGCATACCCAAGGATGTGGGTTTGAATCCCAGCACCACGTACACAACCAAGTAATAGAGCAAAGAAAGCCACAAGAAAAAATAAATAAAATCAATTTTCTCCTTCTCTCTCACAGTCCCTCTGTTAAAAAAAAAATTAGTCATTCCTAATGAGAACTAGGTAATTTAGTAACTAAATGAAAGTATTAAAGTATAACACATCTTAACAAAAAACATTAAATATACATAGAAATAATCCTGGTACACTTCTCTGATTAAATGTCTAAGAGACTTTCCCCATAACCCCAGTACTGGGGCTCAAATCCAGAGCTTCAGGCACGCTAACCAAGCAGTGGTCACTAACCTGTATCCCCTAATCCTTTTTATGTTGAAACAGGATGTCACTAAGTGATTTAGAACACTTTCTCATGTATTCATTGGCTTGTTTGATTTTCTCTATTGAGAAGTTTCTATTTAGCTCTCTGGCCCATTTATTGATTGGATTGTTTGTGTTTTTGTTACTAAGTTTTTTGAATTCTTTGTAAATTTTGGATATTAATTCTCTGTTGGAGAACTCACAGGCCGTGATTCTCTCCCATTCTGTAGGTTCTCTCTTGACAGTTGTGATCAAATCCTTGCCTGAGCAAAAGCTTTAATGTTTTAGTTTAATGGCATTCCACTCATTGATTTTTGACTTTAATTCTTTCACTTTGGGAGTCTTGTTGAGAAAGTCATTGATTACTCCCATATGTTGGAGTATTGGTCCCAATTTTATCTTTTAGCAGTTGTATAGTAGCTAGTTTAATTCCTAGTTCCTTGATCTTTTTTCATTATAAATCAGAGAATTTTTTACCTCTTATTAAACTATGGTCTGTGGCAAAAGATTTATGAAAATGAGATGTAAAGTTATGAATCAAATGTCATCATAAAATTTTTTTGGTAGCATTGGAAATAGAACACAGGGTATGTGCATACCAAGCACATTTTCTACCTTTGAGCTCTATCCCCTACCCCATTATAGATGTTTTAAATGTTTGCTTATCTAAGTAAAAATCTATGTCTTAGTTAATTTCTTTCATTAAAGGAAAACAAAGTGTTGCGGACAGTTCCTCTACTAGCAGCATGCCTCCCCCAGGACAAGTGTAAAGTAAAGATTGGTCGTCGCTTCAGTGAAGAAAGGTAAATGAATTTTAGGACAATGTAAAATATTTCTTTTTTACACAGATCTTTTTTTGGGAGGGTTACAGTTTATGCCCTTGGCAATTGGATACAAAAGCTTTGATGGGGGGCTGGAGCAGTGGCTTGGCGGTTACGACGCTTGTCTTGCATGCGTGAGTACACGAGTTCAAATCTCAGAACCATGAACAACAACAAGGTGTGGGAATGAAAGTCACAGGAAAATCTAAATAAAAATTGCTTCTCTCTTTCTCTCTCTGTCTCTCACTGTCCCTCTCTCTTTAAAAAAAATATAGCTTTGATGGGAAAGGGTCATGAAGATTGGAAAGCTTGGAGGAGAGAGAATTGTGGCTATTGAATAAGTAGAGTACACAAAATTTTGAGACTCTTAATTCATACTGTATGAACTTTTAGTATCTTTATTTGATTAGACAAATGACTAGGTAGAGGGCAACTTTTATTAGGAATTCAGTAAGCATTATAAAATTTTTGTTTTTCCCACACCTAATACAAATATATTTAAACATTTTTCTTTTAGAGATGTTGAACTTTCAACTGTCTGCCGGAAGTCTAGCACATTAATATTATATCCAGGGGCTGAAGCTACCAATTTGGAAGAATTTATATTAGATTGTCCTGTTTATCCTTCCACAATCATCATCATTGATGGTACATGGAGCCAGGCTAAAGATATTTTCTATAAAAATTCCTTGTTTCGACTTCCCAAACAGGTAAACTAGTATTTTGACAGAAAAGAAATACAAATGCATAAACATGTATATTATATATATTTTCTGCGAAGGGATACATATGTTTTTATATATTAATTTAGTGGCATTTGTAAGTGTGAATGTATGTACATAGATTACATATTCTTGTGTTTTTGAATATACATATGTATATATGTTATTTCAAATTTGTCATCTCTTTTCAATTCCTATATCTGTAGTTTACTGTAGGTTAGACATTTGCTATATTAAGAGTCTGGCATGGTAGCACATGCCTGTAATCCTAGTAATTTGGGATGCTGAGACAGGAGGATTGCAAGTTTGAGGCTAGCCTGGGAGCTTAGTGACACCCTGTTTTCAACCAAAAAAGGATAAGGGATACAGGTTAGTGGCCTACTGCTTGGTTAGTATGCCTGAAGCCCTGGATTTGATCCCCAGTACTGGGGTTATGGGGAAAGTCTCTTAGACATTTAATCAGAGAAGTGTACCAGGATTATTTCTATGTATATTTAATGCTTTTTGTTGAGATGAGTTATACTTTAATACTTTCATTTAGTTACTAAATTACCTAGTTCTCATTAGGAATAACTAATTTTTTCTTTATTTTAAGAGAGAGGGACTGTGAGAGAGAGAAAGAATCAATTTTATTTATTTTTTCTTGTGGCTTTCGTTGCTCTATTACTTGGTTGTGTACGTGGTGCTGGGATTCAAACCCACATCCTTGCGTATGCCAGGCAAGTGCCATAACTACTGAGTCACCATTCCAGCTCTGGAATGACTAAATTTTTAACAAAATAATTTTTGTTATTCATTATTATAATTGTATGGTGTATATTTCAGTTTTTCAGTTAATTATGATGATATATTTCTTAACATTGAACCGTTCTTGTGTTCCTGGAATGAACTCTTTTAAGTTCAAACTCTTCTATGGAAATTATTTAAGCTTTCTACTTGTATTTGGATCTGTTTTTAATGATTTTTGTATTTCTCTAAGGAATTCTCTCTTTCTTCCAGATCAGTACATTAATTGCTATATATCAACATATATTCTTTTTTTTATTGGCTTGACATAATCTTACATATTGGAAGGGAATCGTTGTTACATATTCATGCATATATATAGATATTGACAAAGTAAGTTAGGGCTGATCCCATTCAGGATCTCTCCCCATTCATCCATTCCTGGATCTCAGGTCTCCTCTGTAATACCCCCATGCTATAGATAGAAATGAGCATATACATGTATATTAATTTTTGAATTTTCTGAGTTTCTCTACCTGCCTTATGTAGTTTGGCTTCTCATTGGAGTCAGGTATTCCCAGCTGTATTGATAACCCCCTTTTCCCTCCTTCCCCTCCTTGCCTCTCTCCCTTCTTCCCTTACCATCATAATTATGGTTCCCCCAGCTTATGTGAAATTTTAACTTTGGTGGGTTTATTATGTAAACTTAGCTAACTTTCATCTTATCTTAGGTTTTACTCTAGCTTTCACATATCAGAGAAAGCACTCGGCTCTTAAATCTCTCTTTTTGGGATATTTCACTCAGCATGATTTTTTCCATTTCAATTCATTTAACTGCAAATGCCATGTTGTTCTAATAGCAGAGTAAAACTCCATTGTATGTATATACCACAATTTTTGAATCCATTCATCCAGTGAGGAGCATCTGTGTTGGTTCCATACTTTAGCTATTGTAAATTGAACTGCTAACAACATTGATGTAGCTGTGTCTCTGTAGTGTGCCGATTTTAACTCTTTTGGGAAAATACCCAGGAGTGGGATAGCTGGGTTGTTAGGTGGTTCCATCTCTAGTTTTTTTGTTTTTTTGTTTTTTTTTTTCTTTTCAGGGCTGAGGACTGAACTTAGGACCTTGCACATGCTAGGCAAGAGCTCTTTCACTGAGCTAAATCCCCAACCCCTGTTTTTTATTTTTTTAAAAGAGAGAGGGATGGTGAGAGAGAGAGAAATCAATTTTATGTAGTTTTCCTTGTGGCTTTCATTGGTCCAACACTGTGTTGTGTACATGGTGCTGAGGTTCGATCCCACATCCTCTCAAATGCCAGGCATTTGCTGAGCTGCTACTCTAGCCTGCATCACTAGTCTTGTGAGGAGTCTCCACACTGCTTTCCAGAGTGGCTGTACAAGTTTGCAGTCCCACCAACAGTGTGTTAGTGTTACTTTCTTCCCACAACTTCTCCAGCATCTATTATTGTTTGCGTTCTTCATTTTTCTACTCTGACTGGAGTGAGCTGGAATCTCAGTGAAATTTTGATTTGCATTTCTCTGATTGTTAGTGATGTAGAACATTTTCTCATTTATTTATTGGCTTTTTTGACTTCCTCTGTTGAGAAGTTTCTATCTAGTTCCCTAGCCCATTATTGATTGGATTCTAAAATATGTTCTTTTTTTTAAAATTAGATGATATAGAGTTACAATTAGGGGGAAACATTATCAAATATTCCAGAACAAATGAATATATACTTAGTTATCTAGGGCTAATGCCATGTCATGGATGCCCAGCTTGGGTTCCCCATGTTGCTGTTTCCCCCAAAAGAACCGCTGAGTTAAATGGATATCTCGTGGAGGTCAGACATCACCTTCTGAGTTGATCCCCCTAGATTCGTAAAAGAATCTGGAAAAGTATGGAACAATCTTGCCTTATTGAAACGTAAATGTTGAGTAACCTGTTATACCAAGTGTTAAGTAGCTTCTGTATTGCACATTCCAGTAGTATGCTTTTTCTTTGTGCCACATAAAAATACTTAAGAAGCATCATTGACCTTGTGATACCGATAGGATAGTTGAATGTTAAATCCATGATACCACAGGCTTACCATATCAGTGATTTACTTTCTGACTTGTATACCATTGTTAATTTTGTTGGACATCTCTGGTTTGTATGTTAAGAGTGTTTTGTACTCCTCATAGGCCATAATACTGATCTCTGAAGCTGTAGATAGTATTTATATATAGAACTGGAGTTAGCTTGAACACATTTGCTTTTGTTTGATGTGTGGTTCTAGGTTATAGCATAGGATATGATAAGCACTATGATCTACATACATGTAAAAGGATAATTTCAAAAGGGATATCAAAATTCTAGGCATGAAATTCCTTGCCTTGCTTCTTCCATCCATTCTTTATTGAGTTATTAACTGTGAACTCACTATCTCTTATTGGGAGAAATGCTCAAATCCCTTGGTAGGTAATAATATAAATTTTAGACTGGAAGGAATCTTAAAAATTAATCCTTAGATTATGAAAATGTAGAAGGTACAGGTCAGCAATAAATGACCTAGTTAAATAGAGAATTTGCAGTGGAATCTGTATCTTTTGCATTATGATTGAGTATATTTTGCTATCCCAAGAATATTCTAGTTTTAGAAATCTGGATTTAACTGTATTTTGAAATTAACTTAAATTTGTGATTTTATGCTAGGGTTAGGGGTAGTTTTATATAATACCTTAAATTTAAGCATTTTTATTCTGAAGAATAATAATTTTTATAGAAGTAAGTATACGGTGGCAGAATGTGACAGGATATGCTTTGCTTTCCTTCTCAAACGGTGGTCCATGGACCAGTAGCATTGTATTACTTGGGAGTTTGGAAGTGCATAACTGCTCAGAATTTTCCTTTTAACAAGATTCCTGATTCCTGGTATATGTTGTAATGTAGGACCTGTTAAATATATAGGTATACCTAATTAAGTGTAACTAATGCCTGAATAATAGTATTGTATAGCCTTATATAGATGTGTCTGTCCTGACCTCCAGGTAAATAAATACTACATGCAGTTTGGGTCTTTGTTTTATTATTTATCAATGTGTGAAGATTCTTTTATGCTTAGTTTATATTTTCAGTTGTGATTATGTTTGGCACTAAATGTCTCACTTCCATGAAAATATTTAAAAACTTAGTTTTATTTATTTTTTAAAACACATTCTCTCCCTGCTACTTGTCATTTGGTGAATTGGTTGCTTTTATTTATTTATTTTTAAACAAAATCTTCAAAGCCATATATTTGTCAACAAATATATGAGTGTATACATGCATAAAGGTTTATAGAAACTTACACGAGCTACTTTAAAAGAGATTACTTCTTAGGTTTGGAGTAACAGAATAATGGAAGAAATGTTTTAACATTTTATTTCACATATTTATATATTCATTTAATTTTTATAGTAATCTGTTCTCATAATAATTTTGTGTGATTAAAAATAAGTAAAAATGGGGCTGGAGTGGTGGTTCAGTGGTTATGGCATTTGCCTGGCATGCACGAGGATGCAGGTTTGAACCCCAGCACCACGTACACAATGAAGTGTCAGAGCAATGAATGCTGCATGAAATACTAAAATAAAAAAATTGGTTCTCTCTATTTCACTGTCCTTCTCTCTTAAAAAAAGTAAAAGTATACATTTAACCTCAGCATCAAATTTCATTGTTTTCCTTAAATTCTAATTTAATTTGTAATAACATTCCACCTTTGCTTTTTTTATTTGCATTTAACGGGTGCATCTTTACTAATCTTCTTACTTGTAATCTTTCTGAGTTATTTTATTGTAGGTGTCTCTCTTATAATAATATATCACTAAAAATTTTTAAATTCAATCTGAGATGTTTTCTGTTTTTGTCTTTTTCTATTTTAAATTTTGTTGAGGAGCAGAGTTGTTGCACAATCATAGATGCATATGTAGTAATGATATGATATGCCCCTGATCTTAATGCAGAATCACCCCAACATCACCTACATCCCAATCTCTTGACTCTTCTATATTTCCCTCATAAATCTCTGTCTTTCTCACACACATTTTCTCTCTCTCTCTCTCTATATATATATGTGTGTGTGTGTGTGTGTGTGTGTGTGTGTGTATGATTGTGCATTTTCCAGAATTAAATGATTACATAACTATTATTTGGCCTCTCAGGGGAGTAAAGAGTAAGTTGCATTATTGATTCCCCCCTAGATCCCTCCCTTTTCTCTCCCTCCCGCATCTTCCATCCCTTGCTTGCTTTTATTATTGTGGTTTTTAAAATTCAGTGTTTCACTATGATATACAAAGCTGGAGTAGAAACTGAGTTTGGATGAAAAACTTTGAATTTATGGTGTTTTTGTATTTCTACCTATGGACCTGTAATCCTAGGGCTGAAAAGACCCATTTTGTATTGTTCTATCATATGAAGCATAAAATATATCAATCATTTAAAAGAAAAATTAGATGCTTTTAATTTTTGGAAAAATACTTTTTGTTTAAGACAATGTTAATTATTTTTCTTTCCCTTCGTCATTTCTGAAAATGAGAAAACAAATGTATAGCGTATCCGTAACATAGGAATACTTTTTTGTCTGTGTCGAAAATAGTTTGAGATAAATTTTGTAGTTTTTATTTTTGAGAACATGAGCTTTGCTGAGGTATAATTTATAGTTTATATTTAATGTATTTTACTTTTTTTTTTCTTTAGAGAGGGAGAAGTTGGGAGAGAGAGAGAGAGAGAGGGAATCAGTTTTATTTAGGTTTTCATGTGGTCTTTGTTTCTCAGACACTTAGTTGTGTGTCTGGTGCTAGTGTTTCAGCCTGGGTCCTTGTGCATGCCAGGCAAGTGCTCCAACTGCTGAGCTACCATTCCAGTCCCTAAATTCTCCATTTTATTTTATTTATTAATTTATTTTTATTTGTTCAACATAACCATACGCATAGGAGGGAATCGTTGCCACCTAATCATGATCACATGCATAATGATAGAGCAAGACAAGGCTGATGCCTGTTCATGGTTTCCCTTTTGGATTCCCCCACATCCCATATTTCCTCTACTTTACCCCGTATTAGTTGGGCTTCTTATGAAAGTCGAAGGTTCCCCGCTGGGTTGATAACCTCCCTACTCCCCCCTTCCAGCTGCCTTGATATCACTCTTATTCCCACCCCTCTCCCTTCCCCTCTTTCTTCATCAGGATGTAGGCTTTAAAGTACTCTTGTGTTTACTATGTTCTGTCACTTGCGGGTCCAGGCACCTATTAAAATTGATATCCACCCCTTCCTCCGGCTATTCCCTGCCACTTTGGTATTTTGCTGGATTCAATTTGCTTCTCTTTGATGTGCTGCTGCGTCACTGGCTGCAGCCCCCAGGCTTCTTGGCAGTATTTCTCCCCAGTGCCAGTCGTCTGAAACTTGTGAATCCATCCTCCCCTGGTTAGAGCAAAACTGGCCTCTGAGTCAAGTGGGTAAGTGGGTAAGTGGGAAGCTGCGCTGGGCAACATCAGCCAATTCGTGGCCACTGAATGCTGAGTGGACCTTTGTACACCTTTAGGCACTTCTCGGGAACTGAACAGTGCCAATTGGCTCTTTTCCCTCTGGTTGTAGTGCAGGGGGTGGGGAGAGGTAGCTTCATTGATTCAGCCTCAGTGATGTTCCCTGTAGAAGTTCCCTCTGGCCTGATTCCCAAGTGGGCCCATTTGAGGGGGCTTCCCTGGTTCATTTTGCAACCATCTGGGTGTGGGAAGACCCTAGCTGTATTGAATTGGTCAGATGACTGGTTGGCCATGGGCCCAGCACTTCCTTCAGAACTTGACTTTAAACTGTCCACATTGATTCTCAACAAGATTTTTCCCCTTGAGCCTGCGTCCTCATGCATGCCACACAAGTGCCGTAACCGCTGAGCCACCACTCCAGACCCACTATTTAGCAGTGTTCTATGGCAGCGAGTAAACCTTCTTTTATGTTTGTATTTAATGTAAGTTAAATAGAAGCTTTAAAAAATATTAGGGTAACATGTGCAAGAATACTCATATTTACACTTTGTGTAACAGCCCCATTCTCATCAATACTAAAAGTATAAATTGTGGTACATTCAATGAAATACTTTACAATGAAAAACTAAATTGCATCTAATAGCAAGAATAAATTACATAACTACATTGTGAATGTAAAAACCTAAATATAAAGGAATATGTCATGTACTGCTGTTTAAACCTTTTTGTTTTTTAAAAAGAGAGGGACAGTGAGAGAGAGAGAGAATCAATTTTATTTAGTTTTTCACATGGCTTTTGTTGCTCAGACAGTCCATTGTGTAAGTGGTGCTGGGATTTGAACTCGCGTACTTGCACATGCCAGGCAAACACTGTAACCACTAAGCCACCACTCCAGCCCTGAAACCTTTTTTTTTTAAATTAGTTCAAGATACTCTTAAATTTAGGAGCGAATCATTGCCATACAATCATGAACACATGCATAATAACAGAGCAAGCCGAGGCTCATGCCATTCCATGGTCTCCCCCTTTGGGTTCCCCCCCAATCCCACATTTCCCCATACTTTACCCCTGTGTTAGTTGGGCTTCTCATGGAAGTAGAAAGTTCCCCACTGGGTTGATAACCCCCCTACTCCCTCCCTCCAGCTGCCTTGATATCGTTCCTATTTCGCACCCCC